>PVJI01007388.1:0-78694 GCA_004026765.1 Micronycteris hirsuta | reverse complement strand
TGGCCAGAGCTGCTACTTCACCGGTCAAGGGGAAACAGGTTTACCTTCTTGGGAGAATACCCTGATGATTCTCATAACCCACTGGACTTGGGAACCGTCACTCTGGGTGGTGTGCAAATTTGTTTTGTGGTAGTCATGCATTTTTTCCCTAGGAAACACAGTTGTGGTATTGGGTCAGAAAGGGTTTGATATATGTTTTTGTATCCATGGTTTCTGGATAGAAAATGAGATCCGGCACATCATTTATTTCACATTCTTGTGTGCAAAGTACAGACGGGTATCTCTTTTCTGAAGTGGAAAAGTATTGCCTTTGCCCCCAGGGTGCTAGGCCTGTAACCCTTAGGTTTGTGGAATTACAGGTCATAAATACAAGGCAGGCTAGGACGACTCGTGAAGGCATGACCCAGAGGCAAAGCAGTGAAGTTCACAGCACATTGGGAATGTAACATAGGAGTTGTTAGGAAGCTTGTTACTTCCACAGAATTTCTACAAGTGAGCCCAGATCATCTTTTATGGTTCTTTTCAGCTCTCGAAGCTCACAGCTCTGGTTAAGTGAAGTGACGACTTAGACTCGAAGGGTCTAAGTTAGTCCGTCTAGTTAGTACGTCTAGCACATAGCACTGGTCCAGTGCTAACGCCTTCACCCTGGCTTTCTGGCAGTGAGGGAGGAGCCACTGAAGATAGACTTCTCCAACTCTCCCCACCCCACACCAGATGTCTCAACAAACCCTGGCATCTCTATTTCTAAATTATACCTAGAATTGGACCATTTTCCATCTTGTGTTTCTGCAACCACTTTGGACAATGCCCCAGCCAACTCTTTCCTGAATTATCATAATAACTTCTAAATGGACTCTCTCTAGCCCTTGCCTCCTACTAAACACTCACCCACATGCCCCCCCCCCCGACACATGCACTGTTTGCATCACAAGAGACAAGCTGATTCTGTGAAAATACAGTCTCTACTAGAAAGCTTCCCGTAGCTGTGTGCCTCGCACAGGGTAAAAGCCCAAGTCTGTGTCAGGACTGCAAGGCCCCCTTGCCTCCCCCAGCTCATCTCCTGCTTCTCTGGCCTTTGCTCATTCTGCCTTAGCTGCCTTTCTTGAACATACCAGGTAAGTTCCTGGCTCCAGGCATTTATACCTGCTGTTTCTTCTCTCTAGAGTTTCCTCCCCGAGATGTGTGCCTGGCTCACTCAGTCCTTTCAAATCTTTGCTCAACCATCAGCATCTCAGTGAGGTCTTCCTTGGCCATCCTATTTATGTAAGAGTTGAATCCTGCCCAGAACACTTGGTTTTCCCTCCCCATGCTCTATTTTGTATCCTCAGCACCTAACATTATTTGTTACATATTTTCTTGTATATCTTATTTACCATCTGTCTTATTAACTGGAATAAAGCAAGCTCTATCAGGACAGAACAGTGCCTGGTTCTGGGTGCTCAGTAGTTATCGGAATTAATGAAAAAAAAAAAAGATCCATCATGCCATTGTTGGTTACTTCTCCATTTTAGCCTGGGAGTTTCTTGGTGTATGTTGTGAATGTGATGAAATGGAAATTTTCTTCCTGAGAGCACAGAAGCAGCAGAATGGTTCGCTGAGAACCAGGGAAGACTGAACTCTGTCACCGAGCCTACGCAGGCCGTCACCCTCTGACTCCGGTCATCAGGCTGTGTGGGCTGAAATGGGTCTTAAATATCATTCAGTCCAGGCTCGCGCTTCACAAGTCAGGAGACGGAGTCTCCGAGCAGAGGAGGTCACGCATGGATGGCGTGCGCTGGCGTAAAACCCAGTCTGCTCCGCTGCCGCCGGCGCTCTGCCCGTGACATCTCTCGGTCTTTTGTGTCTAGCTGACATTTTCTAGATGAGCTTTGAACTGAAATGTCCTTAAAACAATGAATAATTGTCATTCTTGAGAAGGAAAATATTTTGGATTTTAGCAAAACCTTACTTAGCCTTTCATACTTAATTGTTTCATACCCAATAAATGGCTTAAAATGTTCCTGTACATTAATAGCACCTATTATTGTTTACTTTACATAAACATAATTTTTTTTTTACATTTTGGCAAGGTGCCCATGTTCTGAGAACCCATAAAGGCAAAGAGTTACCATTGTGTTCATTTAGTCAAGTACTTATTGAATGCCTACTGTGTGTCAGATACTATCTTAAGTACTGATGCATTAGTGATAAATAATACAGTTGAGGCTCTTGTAGAGGGGACGGGTGATAAACAATTAACAAAAAGAATTTCAGGTAATTTATGTGCTTTGAAGAAAATGAAATAAAGACATGCAATAGGGATTGTTTTAGAAAAGATATTCTAATTAAAGTTGCCTTCTGCACAGAGACCTGAAGAAGAACCTGTCAGAGCGGTGCGGACAGACACTGGCGGAGGCGGAGGCCCTTGCACTGGAGCAGGCTCTCCTGCTCCAGGAAGAAAGGAAGGACGAGCTGGCTGCAGCATTGCAAGCACTGCGAAGGTTGGTAGAAGGTGGGGTCAGAAAGGTTGCGGGAGTTTGATCATCACACCTCATAGTCCCAGTGATGATCTTGGGAAGCTGTCATAGGGCGCAGTTTAAAGTGGAGTAACCTGTTCTGATTTACATGTTTTAAGTTCCATAACAGCTAACACATAGAGAACATGGCTCAGAGGAACAAAAGTAGAAGCAGGAGAAAACAGATTACAGGGGAAAAATCAGTCAAGAAAATGATGCGGCTTGTAGAGAGGGGGTTTCAGTAGAGCTGGAGAAATCATGTCACACGTCCGTGGGGGCTGCGCGAGCCCTGCTCAGGCATTAGATGTTATGGCGTGTTCGGGTCCATACGAGCTCTTCCTAGTGTGATGAGGTCAGAAATTATGGGGAGATTTAGCCAGTTCCATCAAAACGGAATACACGTGCTGTATACCTACGGAAAAGCACACTTCATGGGTTATTGGTTCAAGATGTTATTTAGCATTTATTTGGAAGGAGGATTGTTCTGTGGCCCGATAAGTGTGATGAACAGACCCAGTAGATTTCTATCCAGAAATTCGCTGTGTACAATAGCATATTGAAAATTCTGAGATACCTAGCAGTAAAGAAATAGCCTTTATCTTTCCCACACTTCTAAAATCCTTTGATGAAGAAATCCTGGCTTTCTTGTGTCCCTTTCTCACAGAACACCCCCTAGTATGCCGAGGGGCTTGGTTTTGAGTGAACAAAAGCAGTGGCAGGAGAACCAGAGTGAGAAGTGGTACGCTCTGCGAGGCCCCTGCCTTCCCTTGGACACAGCGCTCTTCCTGTGGGAACCTCAGTCTCCTCCCCGGTGAGATGGGAGGTGAGAATACTTGGTCACTCTCTTCTCTTTAGCCAAGTTGTTTTATGCAAAGCTGTTTCCTATGTAAATCGTCAAAGGGCAGTTGCCTTGGACGAAGCTGCTCACTCAGTTTCAATGATAGTTTGGAGGTACTGCTTTAACTCGCCCCTCATCTCCCTGAGGTTTCATTACTCTTTATACCATGGGGTGTTTTTTATCATCTTTATGTGCAAAGGAAGCTATTAACAGCCAGCTCAGATCTGCTGAATCTCCTCAGAGAAGGGTCCCAAGACTGTGAAGGTAGGTCCGAGACAGACTGGATTTGAAGTGCTGTGGATGTACTCACTTAGATGTGAGTAGGCCCTTGTGTAGGGTGGGATGGGATGGATTTTGATACCCTGACTGTGTCTTGTAAGCTCATTGGCTTTGAATCTCAAAGGCTGAATTTCTTAGCAAAAAGTGTTGATGATTAAGAAAAAACTGTCTTGCCCGGCTGGTGTAGCTCAGTGGATTGAGCACAGGCTGGGAACCAGAGGGTCCCGGTTCGATTCCCAGTCGGGGCACATGCCTGGGTTGCGGGCCAGGTCCCCAGTGGGGGCCACGTGAGACCATACATTGCTGTTTCTCTCCCTCTCTGTCTCCCTCCCTTCCCCTCTCTCTGAAAATAAATAAATAAAATCTTTAAAAAAAAATAAGAAAAGACTGTCTTGTTGAAAACATCTTCAGCACTGCAGAAACAATGTAAATATAAGCCCGTTCCTGCATGCTGACAGCTGCATGAGTTCTGCACACCGAAACCAACTTCCCTCCCTCCCTCCCTTTTTCACTCTGAGAATGGGTTGTCAGTCCCTGTATTCCTCAGGGCCTTGAACATCCCTGGGTTGTGCCTTTGGGAACCACCAGTGAACCTGAGGAACAGGCAGAACAAAGGGAGACTCCCAGGAGGCTGGTAAAGGGAACGGGCCTAGAAAGCCATAACAGCCTGGACGCAGGGGGGAACATGAGAACGGGTGAAAGAAAGGATGAGGGAGAAATACACTGAGTTTAGAGAAGGCAAGATGGAAAGAGGAAGCGTTTTCAAATTAACGTTTTCTCTCTGGGCTCAAAGAGACATAAGGGCTGCTAAACCAAGTCCATGGACTCTCTGTTCGTTCTCTGTTACCTAATATGGTAGCAATGTAAAACATACTAAACACTCTGTCTCCTACTGTAGAAATGTTGTGTTCTGCAGCCTGGGGTCTAAGCTCACCCCCCTTAGATCACATTAATCGGTTTTAGAAAGGGTTGGACATAGCATGAGAGGCAAGAGAGGATAAAGAGTGACCTGGAGAGGAAAGGCCCCGTGGGGGAAGCCACAGCTCGTGTTTAGGGAGCCAGGGTCGGGAGCCAAAGGGCAGGAGTCAGGAGGGGGCTTAATCTGGGTGAGGGTTTTGGTGAGGCTCCGAGTGAACTGGGCAGAAGAGAGGCCTTGGAGCAGGTGTGGGCTTTAGGAAAAACGGTGAGTGCAAAGACAGGGGAAGAGGGTTCAAGGAATTTTTCTGTGTGCTGTGCATTGGAGCTCCTCGCACAATGTCATCGGGGAATTCCAGGAAAAGCTGCCGTCGCCTGTCATTGCTTCTGAAAGCTGTTTCCTGAATCCGAGAGCAAAGACGAGATGCATGAGACGTTCATGTTACGATTCCTCAGCAGGTGGAAGGGGATGAAAACGATCAGAGGGTGAGTGGGAAGAGTGCGTGTACAGAAGTACGAGCGTAGTAAAGGAGCCGTGACATGTTTCCTGTTTCTCCCAAGATTCACATTTCCCAGGAGGAGAATGTAGATTGGATTTAAGTGCACTTCCTGGTTGTAGAAGTTGTACTGTGAGATTGTGTAGATGTTCATGTCACTTGACAAATCCGATTCCTGGCATTTTTGAGAAAACATTGATGGCGGTACCTTTCTGGCTCACTATGAGAGCGTCTTCTGTGCGAGAAGAATAAATTGAGCCAATTTCCAGGCCTTAGCATTCATGATTGAATGATTCAGCACCTTTGAAACAAATTCTAAAATAGTCAATACCAATTCTCCACCCATATCCCAACATACTGCTTTCACTAGCTTTGCTCCTCCAAGATTTGTTTTCCATCAGTGTTTTTCACATGGTTTCTTTCCTATGTCCTAGACTGCATTTAAAGAGCCTGGACATAATAGAATCTCCATCCTATTTCTTTTTCTGTAAATGACCATCAGGGCTTTGTAGGGTCAGCAATAATCACCCCGGAACTCCGTGGCAGTCAGAGTACCACTTGCACTGTTCAAATTCAGTATGGTTTTAAGAAAAGTATCAGCATGAGGAATTACTTCACAACTGTGATCCACAAGACACTGAGCACGCGAGATCCTATTCAGCAAAAGCGTTCCAGCGTCCAGTCGGTGTGCACACTTGGAGCAATGCTGGCAGGAAATAAAAGACTTTGGCCTAAGGGTGGAGGGACTTGGTTTCTAGTCCTGGGCGCTCAGCATCCTGTGTGACCTTGACAAACCTCTGAAACTCTGCAGGGCTGCAAAAAAGAAAACAAAAACAAAAAACCGATGGCCACACTAGTCATCTCTCTGCACGGCGGGGTTGGAGCCCGTCCTTCAGTTGTAGTCAGGGGTCTACGTCCTGGGTCTACGGTCTGAGAGCCTGCACTGGAATTTCAGCTCTCCCTGCTCAGGCCGTGTGACGGTGTCAAGTTATTAAACTTTTCTGAGCTTTAGTTTATCTTTAGCTGTAAATAACATTTATCTCATAAGGTTGTGAGGATTAGATGAGGGAGCTGATATAAAAGAAGTAATTACCATCATAGTACTACTTCAATATAAGGCCAGTCATGACCAACAGCAATATTGTAATTAGCAACAAGAACGATGATAATTATTCAACTGATTTTGAAAACACTGGTAATGGTGTCAGTAACAACAGCAGGAGCTACTATTAATCGAGCACTTGTTTTTTTCCATGAATTATTCCAAGAGCTTTACTAATGTTATTTAGTTTGCAGAAAACTGCTGTAAATCAGGGCTCTAATTAGCCCCATTTTTACAGAGAGCGATGCCGTGGTTCCCAGAGGTCAGAGTCGCTCGAGGTCTGGCAGCCAGTGAGTGGCAGAGTGGGATATGCTTCTGCTGTGTCCAGTGCCAGAGGCTTTGAACCTGACCTCTGTCCTGAGTTAAATGTTCTTTTCACCTGGCCCTTGGTGCTGTCAGCCTGTCTGTCCTCAGGGCTAGAGAAGCGCTCTCTCTACAGGGAGCCTGGTTGGTAATTCTTTTCAGAGGTCACCAGCAAGTCATCATGAATGGAAACTGTGCAAGTACAGACAGGATAAGAAGCACTGTAGGCTCTTAGATTTTCTAT
This sequence comes from Micronycteris hirsuta, assembly GCA_004026765.1. Lineage (NCBI taxonomy): Eukaryota > Metazoa > Chordata > Mammalia > Chiroptera > Phyllostomidae > Micronycteris > Micronycteris hirsuta. The sequence continues at coordinate 72,021 of PVJI01007388.1, read as the reverse complement.
TTCTTTCCTCCCTCAATGGCAATTTTTTAACTTATATGTTAATTGTGATTGAAAGGATGGTGTGCCCCACCCTGACTATAAAGAGAGGATTTGCATAAGTACTGATTACTGATTTAAAGAACATAGAGTGGGCGGCACTGAGCTCTGGGAGGGCGCCCTGCGTTGTGAGGTGGTGAGTGCAGGAGCTGAGCCCTCTGGCTGGACAGACTCAGGCTCCCGCCAGGTAGAAAAGAAGGGCTGAAGCCCTGGAGGTCTTGGAAGAAAACATGGACAAGATTGCCATCTAGTGGAGCCTGAGTCAACTTCAGCTTAAAAAAATGAGCTGTTTTAGTAAAACATACCTAAAATGGAAAGGAACACTAATGGGTAATGCATTTAAACATGCAACAGAGGGAAGGACACTAGGTCAGACCGATACTTGGGCTGAATTCTGAGTTGGCTGATCTCGGAAGACAGAGGGAATATGAGAGGTTCAGATGCGTAGGACGAGGCACTCAGAGAAGCTGAGACGAACCTCTCCCTCCTTCTACAGCCCAGGGGTGGAAAGCAACCCATGGGGGATCTCACAGGAGTGAAGACTTGTACCCGGGAAGGCCTCCTAAGTTCATGTCCGGTGCTCAGACTTGAATCTGGTGTGTAGAGCAGGGCGTTGCCCTTTCTGACATTCCGCGACAAGGACAGGGGCCCATCCCAAATTGTACAAATTGTCCCAGTTAGCCACTATAGACTCGTAGTTACAGAAGAAGACGGACGTCAGCAGCGACCAACTTTTCCAACTCCCTGGGACGCGTCTCTGCACATCAGAGGCACCACCTACCGCCAGCACTGGAGCACCCCGTTATCCCACGGAGGGTCAGAAGCGTCACTCTGTATGTGCCGCCTAGGGGTTTGCTGAGTACACACACCCAAGGGTGTGTTATGGGACTCGGTATGATTTTGTTGACTTTTACTCTATTGCCGTTCATGTACTAACTCTTCCTTCTGTGCCTATGTTTTTCATATAGAAGAATTAGGGAGGAGAGGAATTTCCAAGCATTTTACCACACGTAAATGTCAGTTCAGGCATTTAAGGTATGGAGACGTCATGTAACCCCTATCTTGTGTCGTGGCTGTGTTCCTTCCAGGCTGTGCGATCTGGAAGTTTTTTGTTCGTTTGTTTGTTCCTTCATTTCTGGAATAGACTGTGATAATGCACCCTTCAGCTGAGTCCCCGTGAGGTTTAAGAGAGACAAAGCATAATGCGGTACCACTCTGCAGCGATTCCTGGTCTTTGTTTGTTCCTCCCTGGGAAAAGTTTTCGTTTTTTAAACTGTTTTCCTTGTCTTTTCTCCTATGATGTCAAACCCGCAGAAAAGTTGACAGAATAGTTCCCTCTGTACCCAAATACCAGTCTCCATTGTACCCTTCACCCCCAGTTCTCCTGCGCACACCAGCCAGAAGTAAGGATATTTTCCACTGTAACCACGGCACCATTAACACAATGAAGACAGTTATTAATATTTCTGTAATGCAGTCTAGTATTTATATTCACATTTCTTCATTGCCCCACAAATGTTTTTGCAGCATTATTTTTTAATCCAGAATCCAGCCACGATGAGTTCCTTGTCTTGGATCGTCACGTCTCCGGGTTCTTGTGTCCGGGACAAAACTAAATGTTTGAGTTTTCATAATGCTGACTTTTTGAAGATTTCAAGAGGTAGATATAACTTTTGGTGATACCAAGTTTGATCACTTGATTAAATTGGTGACTGCTAGCTATCTCTGTCGCAAAGGTATGTCTTTTTTTTAAATTCTATTAAGTATTTGTGGGGTGAAGCTTTGACACTGAATGAACATTCTGTCCAAACATTTTTGACCCAGAAGTTGTAGACACCACCGATGAACTTCAGCTGAAATGTTACAATGGAGGTTGAAAGTGGTACTTTCTTTTTTTTCCCCCTACGTTGTTTATCCGGCAGCCCTTCAAAAAGAAGACTTTTTTCCCCTTCTCTTCCTTGGGCACTTTTGGGACCCAGGATTTTTTAATCCAATGTGGGTTAATCCACTGCCATGATTTTCCGTGTATTAAAGCCCCAGTTGTCCCAAACTTGGCAATGAAAGCTCCCGCAGGCTGGCTGCTCTGCTCCTTCGCGCACTTGACTACTTCCTTACTGCCTGGCGCAAGCTGTCCCAGGCTGGTCTCATGCTCCGCTTAACTTAACCTGGCGTTAGTGCTGAAGGGACGGGGAATGGTATTTAGGACCTGAGATGGGACTACTCGGCCGAATACTGAGATGAAGCACTATGTGAAGGTTTTAAAAACCCTGTTATCGATGAAAAATACGATGTAGGGGAAAATGCAGCTGACTTTGGGTAGTTTGTCAAATGACCCTTCTGCCTGGTTAAATCATCCTTCAGTGTAATGATCCTTTCCTCATAAAATACCCAACAGTCCCAGGTCCTTCAGGATTAAGATCATTTTCCCCTAATATACATGCCTTTGGAGGCCTAAATTTTTCAATACTCACCACACGTCTAAGAATTCAAAGTCTGTGTCACCTGAAAGCTCATCAGGGGAAGAATCTGCCTCCAAGGTCACGTGGTAGTTGACCACATTCAATTCCGTGCAGGCTACCAGACCGATGGCCTTGGTTTCTTGCTGACTGTTGGCCCGAGGCCACCCTCATCATGTGACAAAGGGCATCTTATGACATGGCGCTTGCTTCTTCGAAGCCAGCAAGGAAGTGAGAGGTCTGGCAAGAGACACATCACAGTTACGTAATCAAGAACAAATTCAATCTCACCTCCTTTATTGTATTTTTAATAGGAATAGTTTCAACCCACGTTCACAAGGAGGGGATTACACAAGACTGTGAATATCGTAAAGTGGGAGCAATGGCAGCCCCCTTCGGGTCTGTGCACATGCATGCCATTCTACTATGAGGAATCAGGTGATACACGCAGGAAGTATAGTGGCAGGTGGTTATACATGTATAAAGAAATGCACAGAGGGATAAGATGGAGAGCTGCTGGAGGAGACATCAGCCGGAGTGAGCAGATGAGACCTCTGCAGGGAGGTGCGATGAACTGAGATTTGAAACCTGAGAAAGAATCGGTCATGTGAACATGTACGGCAGACAGAAGAATGGGTATGTGCAAAACCCTGAGATGATAATAAGTTAGCGATGAAAGGAGGCAAGTAAGCCTGAGAGACCACAGGAGTGGGTTGGAGAGGCGGGCAGCGACCAGACCATTTGGGACTTATGGGCCATATGGCGAAGGCTTTAGACTCTAGATATTTACAGTTTGATGCCAGCAGAAGGGGTCAGTATGGAGAATAATGATGTGTTCTTTACTCCCACAGGGTTAATTCTGTGAATGGACTAAAGGGGAGAGTGGAAGCAAGGGGTCCAGTCTGGAGGCAATTGCATTGATTCTCCTGGGAGGTGAGGACTTAGACTGGGGCGGAGGCAGTGGATTTCACGGGAAGTGTTCAGACTCCGCACATATTTGAAAGTGGGGTCTGTGGGATTTCCTAATGGGTGACATGAGTGACAGAGAAGTCAGGAGGTGATGCGCACACTGGGTCTGAGCATTTGGGGGATCAATGCAAACAATCGGTGTCTTCCAGCACTAACTTTTTAATAGACTGCACTTGTAAGAGAAACTTTAGGTTCGCAGCAAAGTTACAGAAAGTTCCCTTATAACTTTGTATAAAAGTTATCCCGCTCTCGCCCATGCACTGCCTCCCCTGCTAGCCGCGTGTTACACCACAGTGATACATTTGTTACCGTCTCTGACATTATCATCAGCACATTGTTATCACCCAAGTCCACAGCTTACATTAGGGTTATACATATGTGGGTTCTGACAGATACATAATGACATGTATGTACCACTGTGGTATCATACCAAATAGTTTCACTACCTTAAAAATCCTCTGTGTTCTGCCTGCTCATCCTTTCCTCTCCCTCATTTCCCAGCTCCATAGTTTTGTGTTTTTTTTTCCCAGAACATCATATATTTGGAGTCATACAATTGGCTTCTTTCCCTTCCTCATATGCACTTAAGGTTTCTTTGTGTCTTTTTATGGCTTGATAGTTTCTGTTTTCAGTACTGAAACATATTCCATTTTCTGGATGTTGCCTCAGATTATCCACCATCTACTGAAGGGTATTTTGGTGGCTTCCCACGTTTGACAGCTACAACTAAAGCTGCTGTGCACATCCGTGGGCAGGTTTGTGTGTGGACATGAATTTTCCGCTCATCCGGGGCATGACCACTGGACTGTATGGCAAGAGTGTGTTTAACTTTGGAAGTAACCATGTCATGGGATTGTATTAAATCCCATACACAGGTCCTTGTGGTCGCCTCATCTGTCATGTATGTGCCACCACCGCTAGTAGACCGTGTGCTATTCCACTTGGACATCAAGGCCTTCTTTTCATTGTGTTAGAAAATCTTCCACCCGTTCCCCGGTGTTAGTCTCGTGACGTGGGTGCCATCTAGTGGACGTAAAGAAAATATGTTTTCATAGAGCAACAACCGCAAAAAGATTCATTAGAAAGGAAGAACGCAAGACTGGATTCCATTACGCGAAGTAAGAAAACATTTCAATGTTTTGGACACTGGGCAAATATTTGGACTGCAGTGGAGTCCAAAACTAGGAGAGGCGTGGCAGAGAAAATAAATTAGCAAGCATTCATCAGCAAGTTAACATCCTGCATCTCTGAATTTATTCACCAACATGATTTGGGATCTTCATCGATGTGCAGAGCTCTTCCAGGGCGTGTGTGGGTGCGGGGTGAGAGGAAAAGAGAACTGAAGGCTAAAACATGGCCCCTGTCGGTAGGTCTAATTCTGTTGCGGGCCAAGACCAACTGCGGAACCCTGCAGGGTGTGCTTCAACATGAACCTGTGCCTGTAGATGGGGGGTGGGGGGGTGGGGAGAGGAAACCCAGAGGGCAGTGCTCATGCAAGGCGCCCCCTAGACTATGCCCTGACGTGGGTCTTGGAAACAGGAAGAAGAGAGGGACGGGTAATGGACAGGCATCGTGAAAAGTGCGTACGTTCAGTGCAGTAGAAGGAAAAGTGTGGCTTACAGAGCCGCGCCCAGGATGCCTGTATCTACTTGTTCTAATTCATTAGGACTTAGGAGGAGGTGGGGGTGGAGTGAAAAACAGAACCATTCCTCCACTTAGGGGCGCTGAAGAGTAATTGGAATAGTGATGAAATATTGTCAGCATTACAAGCAATGATCACAGGAAGAGCAAACACTGGTATCTTGCCGTTGTATAATGTATCATCACTGTTCTAATTTTACATAATGTTATCTTATCTAAACGTTACAACAATCCTGTAAATTAGGTATTATAGTTTTCTCCATTTCAATTTGAGAACATCGAGACATCCGATTTTTCACAACGTTTACTAAATCACGACGCTAGAAAGTGGCGCGGCCTGGGTTCAAACCCAGAAGCCAGACGGCAGAGCCTGTGCTCCCTTGAATTCCGCTGGGCAGAGTGAAAGCGCCTGGGTGCACAGATTTAGGAACTGAATTGTGAACCTGTTTTATCGTTTACATACCTCGGGAAATCTCTTTCAGTTTCGGGCATTCATTTCTTCATCTTTTTAGTGAGACTCTTAAACCACCTTACCTCAAAGGAATGTCTTAGCTCTAAAATACATTGGTTATAGTTAACTAGAATGTTCAGAGTTTTGTGTTGAGAGTTGGACAATACTGAAGTAATCTGCACCTAGAGAATCCCAGTACTTAAGAACTTATGTTCGGATACACGGGTGATGCTCTCCTGGGGATCACGCCCCTCTCCTCATCTAAACTCTCTAGTCAGTGTGGCAGGTGGTAGGACTGTCCTACGTGGACACCTCTGTTGCTCTTGCAGGGGAGGGTGGTCAGCCCCGCTCTGGACGGAAGTGCTGCCGGGTCGGCTCGGTGGAAAGGGGGCAGTGGCAGGCTCACCGTCCTCCACTCTCCCCTCCCTCTGCACTTGTATCTGTTGCGCCTGACTGCTGCAAATCACAGAGCTCTCCGGAATCCACCTGGAGCTCTGCTGAATCGGCGCAATGTTCCTCGAATCTTTCTAGCGTGTTCATCTCATCAGCCGATCCTAACTCAGGACGTCAACATCCTTGTCCTTGAGAACCACCTACAGCGGCTTCCCGACAGGTCTTGCTGCCTCCAGTACTACTTCCTGCCAATCCTCTTTTATGCAACTGGGCGGAATAACCCTTTTCCTGTTACTCATCAGGTGGTACCCTCCAGCCATTTCTCAGTGCACTTGGGACAGTTCCCAGAATTCTCATTTCTTGAGCAGCGTTGAGGAGGTATGTCCTGTTCTGAACAGAGCTCACCTCCCCACCCCGCACGGGCTAGATCACTCCCTACCTTGAATTTACCTCTCAGCCACTGCACCTCACACATTCTCTCGCCTTCAGGTGATTTCAGAATAGGACCCTCCACAACCCTCACCCAATGGTACCCCTACCCATTGCACCTGGCACTGGGTTTCAACTCAGATTTCACCGTCATGGGAAACCCACCTTACGTTTGTCCTTGAGGTGGCTGGCCCCTCACGGACCACACACTCTCCACTACAGGAACGGTCGCGCCCGCCTCGCTGTGATGCCGTCTCCTTTCTTGCCCAGTGGGCCGTCAGGACCACGAAAGCAAGAACTGTCTGCCTCGTTCAGGATTTTATTCCCACTTCCCACTTCCTGGCTTTTAGTCAGCTACAATTTATATTTGGGGCTTGACCTTTAAGATTTTCTCCGATGTTTGGGATCTTTTTTTTTTTCCTCCGTTTCCCCTGAGAGCGGTGCACTTCACATCCGGTGGAAATGTAGAATGTGAGGCTGGTGGCCGTCCACAGTGGGTTTGCTGAGGGCAGTGTGGAGGGACCAGCTTTGGTGGGTTCCCAAGAATGTGAATATCTTTAGGTCTTTCCTCTTCAAACTGATCAGATTCCCGAGAGGAGATTCTTCCCATGTCCTGCCTGAAGGCATACACCTGGCTGCCAGTTTCCTGAGAGCCAAGAAGGGGCAGAGGGTGCCAGGACTGAGTATTCAATGGTAACTGTTGGCGATCTGGAAAGGGAGGAGCATCCAGAAAGGAGAGAGAAAAAGAACCTAGCGCCCCTCATTCACAACCAAAGGCAGTCTGCCTGTGGCTGGACCTAGCTTGGCTCCTTTAAGAGGAAAGACAACTCATTTTGCCATAAAGATTAAAATGTTTATTAACACATTTGACTGGAAACTGTTACTGAATTGAGACCAAGTTTCATGTTCTTAAAGATTGCCTGACTTTTTATTACCCAAAAGTGACAGGAAAAGTCTTGGAGACCACAACAATTTAATCCAAGAATAGAGAAAGATCCCCCACTGAGCAGGAGAAGAGAGGAAATTGCAACTTTTATGTTAAATCCTCATGGTTCCTGCCTATTTCAATGCACAGTTATCCATAACTAAAAATCTAAAGCCAGCATACTAACCTTCCCCACTAAACTACAAGGACCTTAATAGCATTTTTCTCTGGTCGCTCACCTCCCATTCACATGTAACTTTTGTGTAGCGTTTATCACTTCTGAAGCCCCCAAATTGGTGTTATTATTTTCATACATTATGTTTACCTTCACATTTACCAACTTCTTTGCTCCCTTTTTAAAAATCTTCAGACTTTCTAGGTTATCTTTTAATTTTTCACAATCATAAAATAAATCCTTTAAGAATTTCTTTATTAAAGTTCTGCTGCTGGTGGCAAGCTCTTAAGAACTGTCTGAAAAACATGTTTAAGTAATTTTATTGGGCGCATATTTCTAGATTGACATTTACTTTTTAGTTTCCATTTCCAATATTAAGAATCTACTGTCAGCCTAATTGTTATTCATTGCAGGAAATTCATCTCGTCTCACTGGCTGATTTTAAATCTTTCTCTTTGATTTAATGTTTCACAGTTACATTACCATTTGCCAAGGTGTGCATTTCTTGAGGTTTTTTTCCTACTTGATATAAAACAGTGCTTCATCTTTCTCTTTTTTTTTGAGCTCTATTTGACATATAACAGTTTCTGGTGTTGGACATAATGATTCAATATTTTTATATATTGCAAAGTGATCACTACAATGAGTCTCGTTATCATCCATCACCACAGAGTTACGATTTTTCTCTTGTGATGATAACTTTTAAGATTTATTCTTAGCAACTTACAAATATGAAACAAAGGAGTGTTTTGAACTGTGGCCACAAAGCTGCACCTCACGTCCCCTCACTTACTTATTTCACGACTGGAAGTTTATATCTTTTGACCCCCTTTACACATTTTTCACCCTCCCCCTCCCCTCCCTTTCTCTCCCCCTCCTTCCCCCTTTGGCAACCCCTGATCTGTTCTCTGCATTTCTGAGTCTGGTTTGGTTTGGTTTGGGGTTCCACATAGAAGTGAGACCACATGCTATTTGTTTTTCTCTGACTGACATTTCACTTAGCGTCATGCCTTCAAGGTCCACCCATGTTGTCGCAAATGGTAGGATTTTCTTTTTTTATGACTGAATAATATTCCCTTTAAAAATATATTTTATTTTATTTATTTGTAGAGAGAGGGGAAGGAGGGAGAAAGAGAGGGAAAGAAACATCAACGTGTGGTTGCTTCTCACATGCCCCTCAACTGGGGACCTGGCCTGCAACCCAGGCATGTGTTCTGACTGGGAATCAAACCAGCGACCCTTTGGTTCGCAGCCCACGTTCAATCCACTGAGCCACACCAGCCAGGGCTGAATAATATTCCACTGTATTTGTGCGTGCACATGTGTAAACGCATGCTCATACACATACATTATAGTTACTTATTCATTCATCCATCAATAGACATTGAAGTTGCTCCCATGTCTTAGGTATCGTAAATAAAGCTGCAGCACTCATTTTCCTGAATGCTTAGCAATGAACTTAAAAACTTTGTTATGATTTACATTGGAAATTATCTGGGTCTTGTTAAAGAGCCCAGTTCACCACGTTGTTAGAAGCAAAGCCCATACTGGAAGTCTCCATCCCTTTGTGATGTGAGCTGAGGGTTTGCCTCTCTGTGTTGTTCGATCGCATTTTGCGAGTTCCCAGTATTACCGCTGCTGCTTCTGTTTTCATGTTTGGTTTTGCTTTTTATTACTTATTTCCAGTTTTATTGCAGATATGAGGAAATAAAGTTGGTATGCTCCCTGCTTTATAGTTTTATTTTGTTTTTTTAAAGTTTTTATTTGTGCCTTATATGGTAGTTTTGAAAAAATATTAGTGCTTGAAAGCAGTGTATTCTGTCTTTGCAGTGTATATTGATAAAGCCCTCTTCATAATAGTAAATTCTTTTTACCCACTTGGAATGCCAAGGGAGATAGGTTAGTTTCTCACAGCTTTCTGTAAATTTCTCCTTCATTGTCTTCAGATGCTGCTCCTTCGCGTGGATTGTTACTATATCTTCCGGTGGCAAAAGCTGACTGATGGCAACTTGTCTTGTTTGTAGATTGTTATCTTTATCATTATAAAGAGATCCTCTTTCATGGACACTTTTATGATCTAAGTAGCCTGTTGACCACTTTAAGTATCAAAATTTTGTTATATTTTTGTCTTTTTATTTCAGACTTGTTTTATTTAAATGGTATAGTTTATAATAATCACTATATTTTTATACATATTCTACCACAAGTGTTTCTATCATTAAGCAATATATCGTTTAGTTTTACAGACTTTGGGACTGTGTAGAAATAGAATGCTATTCATTCATGCAGCAAACATTAAGTACCTCCTGTCTGCCAAGTCCTTGGGACACTGAACACACAAATGGAAAATGGCCAGACTGTAAAAATAAACTGAACGCTGACCTACAACCTGCAGGGCCTTCCCAGGACTTCAGCCCCTTGCCTGTGCTGACCAGCGGGGACGCTGGCCGGCTGTGAGGCGGGTGTGGAGGAAGTCAGACCGGGCTGTTTCTCCAGGCTGCCCCCTCGGGCCCGTTGTTTTCTGTGAATGCTCATTCTGCTTTGGGTAACTCCTCGTCCTTTAACTGAGTTCCTGTCATGCCAGTGTTTCCTTGCTCTGCTAGTTTGCTTTATGGGCTTATTTCCTGTTTCAGGGCATTCGTGTGTTACTTTCCTTGATGGAGAAAGGCATTGGTGCTGTACCTTTTTCTTCAGTATCTGTTGCAGTCCGTGTCTCTTCCATTCTTTCGGAGGTTTGGTGCGGGGTTCTTGCCTTTGCTTATTCATCTTTCAAAACGGTCCATTATATTCAGTCCAAAGCAGTACATATGGTTTACTGAACGAACTGGACTGGGTAAACCCCAAACCAGAAACCACTTGATCGTTTTTTGTCATCCCCATTACCCTGTACCGTGTCAAACCTCTTCTCCAGGTTCCTGACGATGCCTTGGGTCTATATCATAGACCCTGGCTATCACTTTCCATAATAATCAACAGTCTCATTTTCCAGGTACCAAAAATCCCATTAAGTCTAACATCAGACCATCGGGTCTTCCAGTTTTTGACTTTGCCCATCTCTTTCGGTTGAACCCTGATTCAGCCTGGGGTGCTTCCAGTGCAGAGGCCAGGATATGATGGGTTAGCTTTGCCACTTAACTGATCTGTCTTTTCCTCTTTAAACTCCACTCACGCGCCTGCTTTGGGCTCCCACAGGACTGCAGAAGGGGCTGTGCAGAGAGAAGAGGAGCGTAGGGCCAGTGTGGTTTGTAACCCAGTGTTGGAAACTTGGGTAACTGAGGCCCAGAGAGGAATGGGGGCTTGCCTGTTCTCTGGGGGCCACCAGCCGGGACTGCGATGTGGGACCTCAACTTTGGTCTCTAGACACGGGCCTCAGGGACCGCAGGCTCTCTTCCTGAGGCGAGGTGCTCCAAACCTTGATGGCTTACTGAGTGCGGAGGGATTGCTGCTCATCTGGTCTCACCTGATTCTTCCTGCGGGCTTGGTGGGTTGCCCGGGTGTGGCATAGGACCTGATGGATAACACACGCTTTTCTCCCAAGACCAAACCAACCTTACCTGTAAGCAAGTCAGTATTTGTGAAACTTTTAAGAAACAGCCACCAGATGTCACTCTAGACTAGCGTTTGTCAAATGAGAGCACTCTTCCATTGTTCCCAAATCAGCTGGAGAGGGTGGGCGGAGAGAACGAGAAAAAAAATAGGTGCCTTGCATCCTAATATTTCAGGGCATAAGGAGGTTTCTAGAGATGTCTCAGGATGACAACCAACCATGAGAACCAAGTGAAAAGATACTACGGATGTCGCTCGTGGGTTATTATACTTAGTGGGGTAGGATCGGTCAGGTATGCAAGACCTGGAACCTGTTCTCCTGGCCCCGCTGCTTGAAAATGAATAGGCTGAGACGGGGGAGATCAGAGTGAGAGGAGGAAAAAAACTTCACAGGAGAGGAAATCCTGAGTCTTGAAGGGTGTCCTAGGTTCAGGTCAAACAACGCTAAGACCTGGGAGAGGCCACTGTATGGGTTGGGGGGTGAAGGGTGGGATGGTGGGGTTGCCATCTTAGCCGCGTACGTGACTGAGTCCGCTGTTACTGCTGGAAGGTCTGTGAGGAGAACGGGGAACCATTCTAGAAGGGCGAAGTCAGAGAGGAGTGAGGTGGGGCGAGGCCAGCAGTGCCGCACGGGCACAAGGGCACGGGGTCCTGAGCCAGGCTGCCCGGCCCAGGCCCCGGCTCTGCCACACACTGGCTGTTGGCAGTGCTCTAGGGCATGCTGCTTAGCCTTGCTGTGCCTCGGTTTCCACAGTGATAAAGTGGGGAGATAATACATCCACCTCAGAGGGTGGCGGAAAGCTGAATGAGTTCATATCTTTCAAGTGTTCAGAAAAATATCCAGCACGTAATAAACACTATGTTAAGTATTTGTTGAATAAATAAAATTCTGTATGGGACTAGGGCCTAGGAAATCAAAATAAGGCTAATGATCGAACATAGACCTGGGATGTGCCCAGTTCAGCACCTGTTCATTGGTAGTATATGCCAGTTTTTATAACAGACGCTGCATGAAACTTAAAAATGTAAAATAAAAAACTGTAACATGTCGACATTAACTTCTATATACTGAGCCATACCTAGATGCTAGCGACTCATTTAAGCCATTTAAATATACCACTTCATTTAATCTTCTCTAAAACTGACGGGATATGTGTTATTGTTATTATTGCTATTTTATAGGTCAGGGAAATAACACCCGGAGACAGTAATTTGTCCAGGGCTACACAAATAGCAAGTGGCAAGGCTGGGATTTAAGCCCAGAGCCTGATCTTTCAGCCAGGACTCTGAATCCCCTGAATCCCCGACAGGCATAGAAGGATCTTATGAAATCCTATTATTTCAGAGTCAAGAGGGACTTCCGCAATGCTTCAGTTTAACTCTCCCATTTTACAGATGAAGAAGCTGAGTCTCATAGATAGTAAGAGACTTATCCAAGGCCATTTGGTTGGTGGGTGACCACATGTTCTGTTCCCAGTCCGGTGCTGATCACCTGAGGTTTGGAAAGTAAGCAGAGGGAGCACCCGTCCGGTGCACTGTTAATTTCATGACTGTTTGGAGAGACTATGTCACGCGAAGTCTCCTTCGCCAGGGCCACAGGCGAGAATGCAGGGTTTTCTTTTCTCAGTATGGCAGTCCAGCAGCAATCGGACATTTGTTTCCATTGCGAGTGCAGATGAACACACTCCCGGGCCGGTCCGCCCAAGCGCTGCTCCTTGCTGAGCGCTCCCCTGTGTGCTGTGCTGTTCTGTCATCCGTGCCCCCACCAGGAGGCTTGTTTCTGATAGCAGAGCTGAGGGGAGGGCGAGCGGATGTCATCTTTCCACAATTTTGTTCAACTGTACCAAGCTTTTCCCTGCCACCGATGATACAATGTAATGGGGATTTTGCCCTGAACACTCAAATCTAAGGGAAGTCCCTTACCTCCCCAACAAGCCCCCACTTGTCCCGACTGTCAGCCCGATTGCCCTGTGTGTAGAAATTCTGGAGCTGCCATTGATAGCCCTTCAGGGCCTTGGCAGGGTGCTGTGGTTCCTGTCTGTCCTCTGCCGAAGTGCCTGTCATAGAGTGGACTCACAGAAAGGGAGAGAAATGTCTACCGGGGCTGTCCGCACTTGTTCTCTGTGTTTGGATTTCCGCTGGCATTTTTATCTTGCTCCTGGGGTCCTGTGAGCTCTGGTTGTGTTACCTAGTTTTCTATTGTTGAGACTTTTCTTCAAGAACAGGAGCAAAAAGGTGGAGTGGGAAGCTGCCTGGGGAATGTAGCTTTTAATGCAAAATGTGAGTTCGGTAGTGGACCCGGGTTTCCAACCTGTGCCCCTGGGGTCACCTGTGTTAACAAGCATTGATGCAGTGAGATTCGGGGAGTAATTTACAGTCTGTTCCATTCTGAGAGGCATGGAGCACTTTAACAGAGTCAAGCCATGGAGAAAGTGAAATGTGTTTGAGTGATGTTTCGCAAACTTGCGGAAAGCGTGGAACCCCTATTACCTGACATCTTACAGGAATATGGCTTCCTGGAGCACCGTAGGAAATGCATGTCTAATTGAATGAATAGAGATGGATATCTGAAAACTAATTCCCAACCTTGGCTTTGTAAACTACTTAGTTGCAATTAGCATTACTCAAAACGACCCAGGGATTGGCCAGCCAGTTCACAAACAGCTTGAGGCTAGACTGCACCACCTAAGGAGCGTGGGCAGCATGTCAATGAGTTACATCAATTACGTCACTAAGCATGCCGTTTGGGTCAGCTGATTTTTTTTTCCTGGCAATACTTTCTTGGTGTAGGGAGCCATATCTGCTGATTTATATTCTATTACAAGCCTGACACTTTGATTAATATTAGCTGCTGTGATTTTAAGTAAATCACTTGACCTTTTTGATCACAATTCTACTTTCTTTCAAATTACTGGGTTAAAAAATAAGCCAGTTCTATAATTCTAAACTTAATAATCTTCTGGGAACCCAGGGTTTTGGAAAAAATTGAGTATCTTTATTCTAAACCTCTGACATAACCCAGGAGAACTATATAAGGTTTTGATCTGCATCTTCACTTCCAATTTGCAAGATAAAGACATTTAATGTTTTCTTATTCTGTCCTGATTGTATGTCCAGCAATACTGACTCATAGTTATTCTCTTACTGTTGTTCAAAGTCCATAGGTATCATGGGTAAACACAGAGCTGATGGTCCGCTCTAGCAGTGTTGACTAGTATTTAAATTGCACTTGCTGTAGTGCTGTATCTAACTTTCCAGATGACGAACAGATTGTTATAGAAGTTTCTGGCACAGTCATGATCTGAGCTTCAGAATGAAGCTAATTGCAAGATGGAACAGGATTTGACAGGCAGCATGGTATTCCGAGAAGGGGCCTGGACTTGCGAGTCAGGTACACCTGGGTTTAAATTCTATCTTCATGTGCACTATCTCTGTGACCTTGGGCGGTTTCATTAGCCTTTATGGGCATTCATTTTCTCATCTACAAACGTCACAGGTTTCTTAAGAAGATTAAATAAGATGGTGCTTATTTAAATATTTAAATCTATAGATCTATTTAAATCTACAAATAAGTACCTATGTATAGATTTTAAAGAAAAAAATGCCTGGATGGTGTGGCTCAGTCGGTTGGAGCACTGCCCCAGAGACTGAAGGGTCACAGGTTTGATTCCTGGTCGGGCACGTGCCTGCAGTTGTGGGTTTGGATCCAGCAGTGGCAGGTGCGAGAGGCAACCCATTGACGTTTCTCTCTCACACTGGTTTTTCTCTCCCTCTCTCGCTCCCTTCCTCTGTCTCTAAAATCAACAAGCATGTCCTCAGGTGAGGACTTAAAAAAAACAAAGAAAAGGAAAACTATGAGAAAATGGAGAATACAAGGCTAGAACACAAGAAGTGTTCAGAAAGAGCAAGTGAAGGTCATACAATGAGGACTCTGAAAATTCTGGTTTAGACACAGAGATAGAATCGCCCGCTAAAATTGCTCAGATAATCCAATGGGTGAAGAGCATAGCTAGAGGTTTGGGGAGTTTGGCACCCATGTTTATAGGCCAATGAGAGAGTCAACAGTGGAAATGTGGGTAGGAGTGGGGAGACGATCAGCATTCTGCGACAGAAAACGGCAACATCAATAGGTTCTGTTCTGGTTGGGGGTCAAGGCAGACCAGAGCGGAGCTCATGAAGGGGCTCTCATGGCTGGAGGCAGGTTGGAGCAATGCCCAACATGTGACTGGGGGAGGCGTCATGTGAGTCAGCGTCAGGGCGCCCTCCAAAGGTGCCACCCTGCGTGCCGGAACTGAGCTCGCTTAATCGTGAGGGAAATAGATAGACCTTAGGGGCCTGTAATTGCACAATATCTCTCACTTACATGGTAAGCTCTCTGTAATTCTTTTCATTTAGCAATAACTCATGTTTATATAGCACTTCTCAATATCCAAAGCACTTTTACATGCATTAATAGTCTTTCCAAGGTATAGATGAAGGACCTGAAGCTCAGGTAGGTCCAGTGATTAGCACAAGGATGCACACCTTATTTTGGGGAAAAGCAAGATTGGTACCCAAAGTTCAAACTCATACACTTAGCTATTCTCAGAATGAAACTGTGTCTCTCCCAGAGAGTGAAGGTTATCAGTTACTGCCCATCCGCTCACCTATTCTAGACAGAAGGAAACAGTGGCAGAGAAGTGTCCCTGGAAAGGTCAGCAGAGGTGCCGCTGATGACTGACATTGCTGACCACAGTTGAGGGTTACTTCTCAGAATGAGCCAATTTGTTGCTGTTAGCTCTGAAATGATGGCCCGATGTGAGTGCAATGATTTGGTACAGAGTTCTGTGTTACCTGTGGATGGTTTAGGTCAGAGAGGGCAAGTTCGGTGGTACTCAGGCTACCACTTGCCCTTTCCATGACCATGGCAGACATCAATAATTGATCATGATAGCCTCTCCCATTGGAGCCAGATGAGGCTTCCCAGTTCTCAATTTGGTGTTCTTGGCAGGCACTTCTCACTGTTCAGAGTTCTCCTCCCTGCACCCCCTTTCTCTTTGGTAATCACCATACTGTTGTTTGTCTTTGAGGTTGTTTTTTTCCTTAATCCCTTCACCTTTTTCACCCAACTCCACAAGGCACCCCCCAACCTCTGACAGGTATATTCTCTATCTGTGAGTTTATTTCTGTTTTGTTTGTTTATTTTGTTCATTAGATTCCACATATGAGTGAAATCATATGGTATTTGTCTTTCTCTGGCTGGCTTATTTCACTTAGCATAATATTCTCCAGGTCCTTTCATGCTGTTGTAAAGGGTACGATTTCCTTATTTTTTATGGCTGAATAGTATTCCACTGTGTAAATGTACCACAGCTACTTACCCACACTCAGCTACTGAGGGGCACTTAGGTTGCTTCCCAGTCTTGGCTACTGTAAATAATGCTGCAATGAATGCATTTGGGGGTTTCTTCAGATATGTTCCCAGAAGTGGAATCACGGGGCCACAGGCAGTTTCATTTTTAATTTTTCTGAGCTAACTCCACACTGCTTTCCACAGTGGTTATTTGTTTTACCTCTTTGAGGATATTGTCATTTCTGACAAAGGGACCCTCCCCCCATAGTCATTGGTGAATTTCCTTCTTCAGAAGCATGATTGTTATGCACTTACTTCCTGCAATTCTAAAAATTAATTTTATTCCAGGGACCCAGAGAAGTGAATCATTTCCTTTAGGAAAGAATTTTCTTCATGCATTGTTCACTGTTAGTAGCTCAGAAACCAGCTATTTGACTCATAAAGCATAAGGCAGTGCTGTAAATGAGTCTCATGTCTACCTCATAATTGAGCCCTTGGCTTTCAATGTAACAAAGCAACATGAGAGTGCAGAGTTGTTCTAGAGAGCTAGGGGTGTATCAGCCACTCGGGGAGCTTTCTCATAGCATATTTGCTTATATTTTCACCCCCACATGCTTTCTCACCTCCCACCTCCAGTCTTCCTTTAGTCTGGTTGCTCTTAGCGGGGAGGGGGAAGGGCAGGGGACTGTTGGAGATAAATGTACATTTTTGAAAAGTTTCTCCAAGTGATTTTGATACCTAAACCTCTTCTTCTCCCCAAATGAGAACATCCCTGTAATGGAAAGAAAACTTAAATTTGAAGTTGAGAGACATTGCTGGAATTGACTTTTTTGATCCTGCTACTTTTCTGTGGTAAGCTTGGTCTTTACTTCCATCTTATTTGGTTGCAAGTGATGGAAGCCCAAGTCAAAATGGCCTTAGTTTAAAATAAAAAAGTTTGGGGAGAGTTTTGGGTTCACATGCTGAAAATGTTCCAGATTGATTCTTACTGGCTTCAGGTACAGCTGGATCAGGAATCCAAACACTATCACAAGGACCTGTGTTTCTCCAGCTCTTTACCTCTTCTTCCCTCTGTATTGGTACTTTTTTCGGATTCTGTTGGTGAGCCTTAATCAATTTTGGGAGGGAGAACATTTCTTTCCTCAAAGTCTTCCAAAGGCTCCACTCTTTGGCTTGACTTGTCTCTTGTGACTATTCCCAAACACATCACTGTCACCAGCGTGGATAGAACTGCACAGTTTGTGTACTTCTGGGCAGGGAAGTTACTACCCAGTATTTTCCTCTCTCATTTGGGTTGGCTGTGGCTGGCATCTATGATATTCCAGATGTTAAGTATTGTGTATTTTTCTCCTCTTCTTGGATGGCAGGTTCTCTCTTACAGTTGAGAGCAGGCGTGATTTCTCCTGAACCTGAAAATCCATCACTGGAAAAGTAATAGGTTCCCCGAGGGAAAATGACACCAAAAGAAAAGGAAATAGGTAAACATTTTCTAAAAAATGATATCACTGCTTTGGGTCCTAGTTTTTCCATACATAAAAAACAAAATATAAGTCAGCTGACCTTATGAGTTGCTAAATCATTTTAATTGTCTATGAAAAGGAACAGAACTTTATAGCCTTTTCTGGTACTGATTATATATAGTGCATGTACCTACATAAAATAAAGGTATGCCTGTGCCTAAGTCCATGTGTGCGCACGTGTGCAGCTGCATGGAAGGGAACTGAGACTCAGAGAAGCCACCACGGTCCTACTGGCAGAGACAGTTCTGTGCTCCCCCGTGAACAGCTGTTTTTGTAACTGGATTGTGCTCAGATGTTCACAGCTGACACTTGGTGTGTTACCCCTTTAAGAGGGTTTCACAGTTTATGAGAGTCTATTTAGAAATGAAAAGTCCCAACTCAAAGGCATGCGGGAATGTTAGGTGCTCTCACTGGAAGTGGGCAGGAGGCTATGACACTGAGGAGCATGGGGCCAGGACGGGGCCTGTGCTGTGATTTGGGGAGGGCGCAATCAGTTTAAAAAGTATCTGTCTACTTTGACTGCTTTTCTCTCTGTCTCGCCGTGCTCTTGTTCCCACGAGTGCCGCGCTTACTCTCCCGAATGACCTCTTCATCACATTTTTAACAATATTTTCATCCCAACCCATTATCTAATCAAGTAATGAAAATCGTACCACTCATCCAAAGCATGGCTTCTTCCCGCTCCCTAGCTGTTGCCCTTACAATGATGTGTCAATACGAGTGAAAATTTAGACTGGAGTTTTAAAATAATTTTTAAAGCATACTAAGTCCTTATGTATTTTAGATCAAGTTCATTTGTTGCTATTACTGTATATTCATAGGACTGAAATGCTCTTTCTCTTCTCCACGTCTTGCAAAGGGTTGACACGGAAATTATTAGGTAAAGATTTGGAATCCAAGCCATGGGCCCAGAACAGCACACTGTCTGGCTGATGCGGAAGTCACTTGTTGAATGCCTATTCTGGGCAAGGCTGACTAGGACGCAAAGATGAGTCACTGTCTTGCAGAGCTAGTCCTGCGCATAAATTACTGCAAAGCAGCATGGGTAAGCGATATGCGTCATAGGAGAGGAACAGACAGGTTCCTACAAGGCGTGAGAGGACAAAGAAATGACTTGGCTGTGGAGGGGCTACGGGCTGCTATGGCTTGGTATCTTTGGCCCAGAAGTAAATGACTTCCTTTCAAATGTGCTTGGTCTAAAGTCAAAAGCATGTTCACGTCTCATTCTGGGCATAAGAGAAGTCTTCATGGAGGAAGAGAGGTTTAGGCTGAACCCCCAAGAGAAGAGTAAGATCCAGAATTAAGACAACTCCAAGAAATCCTTGAAGAAGGAATATTTTAACCCATTTGATGCTTACCTTGGGGTCAGAGCTATGTGTCAGAATTAAACATAGGTGCCCCAATATTGATGTGGGTAGAAAGAAGAAATGCTGAGCACTAGCCACCACCTGGAGAGGGAGGTCACACTGAGGCGTGGGGGAAAGGCCATGGTATTGAGGAGGAAACCCTGCAAGTACTCCTCAGTGTGTGTCAAAAATCTACCAAGAGCCCTGGCTGGTGTAACTCAGTGGATTGAGCGCGGGCTGGGAACCAGAGGGTCCCAGTTCGATTCCCAGTCGGGGCACATGCCTGAGTTGCGGGCCAGGTCCCCAATGAGGGCCATGGGAGAGGCAACCATACATTGCTCTTTCTCCCTCCCTTCTCTCTCTGAAAATAAATAAATAAAATCTTAAAAAAAAATCTACCAAGAGCAGCGAGAGACCTGCGGGTTAAGACAGAATGGACAAATAAAACGGAAAGGCAATATGAGGGGCAGTGATACAAGTGGGATGTTCGGGAAATGGATGCAACCTTCCCTGAATGAAATCGTCACTTTGCATGTGAAAATAAGTTTATGGAACAGGAGAAGATGCTCTGGATTTTCTCACCATAGAAAGGCTCTGTTTGGGGTGTTGAGAATACAGCAGTGAACAGAAAAAGTCCTTACCCAGAAGGAGCTTATATTCCAGTGTGGGGAGGGGGAAGTCACCCAGCACCAGTGACATAGGCGGTGTGTTCGGTGGCAAGCCGTGTCTCAGGGCTGGGCTGGAATGCTTTTCAACTCTACTCCAACTGTCTATTCTATTCCTCAGTCTCCAGAGTTTCCTTACTGGTAGCCATTCAGTAATCCTTTTATTATTTCTTTAATTCATTCACTTATGTATTTATTCAGCAAATATCTGAGCATCTACCACATTCCAGGCAGTGAGGTGGGCACTGGGGTGTGACAGTGAGCAGGACAGATGGCGGAGCCTGGCCCTCGAGGGGCTGGCATCTCGAGCACAGCCATCATCTCTCATGGAGGACATGCATGTGTGTGCTGCCCGACATGGTGCCCACTGGCCGCTGTGACCCCTGGGCGTTGGCGTGTGACTAGTGTGACCAGGAGACTGAGTTTTCAATTTTACATCATTTTAATTAACTTAAGTGAAATAGCCACATGTGGCTAGTGGCTCCGGAACTGCACAGCATAGTTCTAGAAGGTGTGATAGATACTAAACTGGTGATAATTTAAAGAAATTGCTGTAAATGAAAGAACTGAGGTCCCGAGTAGAAGAGAATGGGCGAGGATGCCATAGAAGAGGTCCGATAAAACTCCTACCACATTTAAATGGAGATCTGAAGGCTGAGAAAGGGAGTTACAAAAAAGATTCTTGGGGAAGAGAGTGAGGGAAGTCCACAAAGTGGGAAGTAGATTGGCATGTCTGAGGGACAGGCAGAGAGGGGCGGAGCCACCTCGTGAAAAGCAGCGTGTCCAAGGGGAAGCTGGAGGAGGCCGGAGCCACGGCCTTGCGGAAATCAGACCGTGTGTGGGCCACTCCCACGGAGTCCCGTGCTGTCTCCCGAGGCATGGCTGGCCTTGCTTTCCGGCCCAAGGGTCACTCCCCGTGGGTCCTTCTCCACAGAAACCACTGCCAGGGCACCTCCCAGCACCTGTTCCTCACACTGGGTCACCTGCCTCCTCGCGTGTGTGATTTACTGTGAAAATGTCATCACCTGCCCTGTAGTAGCTCATTAGACAAGATGCCTGCTCGCAAGAAGTGCAGCCAACTAAATGCTGGTTAAGAAATGTTGTTTTAATAAGTGTAATCAATGAAAAATGATTACAAGTAGGATAATAACTATTTTAAAAAAAATTGCTAAATGGAAGTTAGCTTACAGGGTCTAGGAACACTTATGCCCTGAAGCCTTTGAGAGAAAACAGGGGGGAGGGAAAGAAGACAGTAGGAAACTGACCTAAAATGACTTGACTGCGTTTAAAGCTGCCAGTCCTCGATTCTGAGTGATTCCCTACACGGAGGTCTGTTCACACTGGAGATGAGGGGTGTGTGCAGGGAGACACGGTCATTATGCAGAATTAGCGCCCGTGGCGGGGGTGCTGGGGAGTAGCTGTGCTTCTCAGCTGCCACTTTTGTCAGCTTCATCGCTTTTAAAAACTGTGAAAAACTTGCATTTTAGACTGTAGTTTACTCTGGGGCAATGTTTATGTACTTTTTTCTCTATAAAATCATGGTACATTCATTTGGGTTCTAGAGGTAAGAGAATTCACTTTAATAGAAAAGATGAAGAAAAATTGCAAAGTGTCATGATGTGCTTTGTTCTACAGAAATAGAACTTTTCAGTAAAATAGCAGTATGCATTATAGTTGTCAATTATTAATCTCTAATGACTAACATGGACTTGAATGATTTTTTAAAATTGTATTGACTTGACTAGTCCAGCACCAAATTATACCTATATTCTATATTGGCAGATATGTTTTCCATAACTTAATGTGATGCTAAATACAGCATATAAATAAGAGCATATATTTTGAGCTAATCATCATATCCAATTGTTCTATGAGGCTTTATATCTGTCATAATTGTGTCACAAGCACTGTGTCATTTCATACTCTCAGCAGCCCCGTGAGAAGGTGTGACACGGGGCAGTGCCTGCCTCTTCCTTACAGGGACCCTGAGGCCAACCCCCCTGTGCCCAGGGAGACTGAGTGACGGAGCGTGGACAGCCCTGGAAGGCAGGATGCGGGCCACTGGGCCGTGTGCCCTTCTTTCTGATGGATGGAAGAAGGGTACAGGTTGGCCTCGACACCTTCTTTCACATTCAGTGTTACGTGCTAGTAGAACCATGGGCTGGGTTCAGGAAAAGCCTCTGCAGTCAGAGAAGGAAAAGGCTATGCATCAGTTAGGAATCTTTGTATTACAAGTAACCAAAATGTAACTCATATGGGTCTAAAAATATCAAAGGACTCGATTGGCTCCTATAACTAAAAAGTCCCGAGATAGGACTGGCTTCAGGGCTCAAACAATAAAATGACCCCATCTCTCATCGCCTCGAACTCTGAAATGGTCCCATGGTCAGATAGGCCCCCTCCTCACTTACTCATGTCGTACACAGGGCATTCCATGTTTTAAAGGTTCAGGAGCACGCAGCAGGAAGAGCACAAGAGTGGCAGTTAGGACATCTGCTTCGAGCCTCAGCTATGCCCCAGGCTCTGTGAACTTCAGCTGTCAGTGGTCAGAGAGGTGAGCGTCAGCTCCTGCAGTTGGCATTTCCAGATGGAAAGCTACAGCGTGGAGGGGGTGCAGGAGGGGAGGGCACCTTGGCCCCAGTGTTTCCAGGAAGGATGGTTCTCCGTGTTTTATGTGCCCATCCAGAGCCACCTATTTGGGTTTGCGCAATGGAGTGCCAACTGTGCATCTGTGTCCCCTAGACCGTGGAGCAAGTGCAGCAGTGGACACCTTGGAAAAGGGGGCTGCTGCTGGCTGGAAGTACGGGGAACTCATTCCCGTGGCCCCCTCCCCCAAAACTGCACTGTGTGCAACACTGCATCCACTGATGGACAAATCACCCCCCAGTCTCAGCCTTTTGAGTGCCATGAGCTAACCGTTTTGGCTAACTGTTCACAGAACCAGAACTCGTCCCTCTGCTCCTCCTCTCGTAAGGACTCCCCAGTCACGAGCCGCCCGAGGGGTAATTGGGCGATTCCAGATGGCTTTGATCCACGCCAGCGCTCTTCATTATGTAAACTTGCCTTCTGACAGCTCACGCGGAACATGCCACATCTTGAAAGAGGAGTTTTCATTAGCTACTTTGCTGCTGCCAAATGGCATCAGTGTATTATGCGACCCCTGCCAGGATGTCAGGCTTTCCTCAGCCCGAAGCTCCTGCCTGGCGCCCACCATCGAGCCAAAGCCTTCTGTTTTTCAAAGATCAGTGAATTTCATGCCTCGGCGTAGAATAAGGGCTCCTTCCACGGGGGAGGGTCACGTGGCCAGTAGCGGCACTGAGAATGGAACCCAAGTTTCCTGCCTGACAGACGGTGCTGTGCTCTTTGCATGATACTCCTTAATCTTCAAAACCTAAAATGTTACTTTAAAAATACAAATTGTGTGAAGTTTGATAGAGGGTGTGCATTGATGATGAAGAGAAACTTGGCCGCCAGCTTTACTTCTCCCCTCCCCCCCCGCCACTGTAGTCAATCAGCACCGTCTACTTGTTTTCTCTCTCAAGTAATTCTAAGTACCTTTTCCTGCCTCCCGCTGTCCGGGCCACTGTCCTCTCTCCCTGGGCTCCTGGTGCAGTGTCAGTGGGCTCTCCGCTCAGAGCAGACAGAGAAGTTGTCTGAAATACGTGTCTAGTCCTGCCGGTCCCCCACACAGAACTTTGCGATGGCTCCCGCCGCCTTGGGCTCAACTTTGACTCGTGAAGGAGTTTGCCTGCGCATCCCCAGGCCCACTCCCCATGACAGCACAGTGCCCCTGATTTCTTAGAAACAGCCAGCTCTCATCTCTTCCAGCTCAGGGCCTTTGCCTGTGGTGTGGTCCTCGTCTGGAGTGTTATTCTCCTCCCGCCCCACTGCCTTCGATGGAACAGAGCCTGCTCATTCTTTAGGACTCAGCCCAGAGCTCTCTTAAGCAGCCCATCACTTCCTCATCTCTCAGTCTGGCTTAGCCGCCTGTGCAGTGTGCCTCCACAGCACCCCCACCGTGCCTTTGCTCCCGTCAGCCTCTTCTGTTGTGGTGGACACACACCACAATCCCTTTACACACATGCATGTGCACGCCTGCACACACACACCCTTCACTGTGAGCACATTTAATGCGGACTTGGAAGCCATAGGGATGGAGCACACTGGGGAGTGGGGAGCTCTGCCTTTCACAGGTTCTACCTGTTCTCCCTCACTCACATCGCTGCTGAGCAAAAGGAAGCCTCCCCTATAACAAACACAATGAAACAGTGCCCACCAAAGGCTGTTGTTGTCCATCACGTTGTTTCTCTTTCGTCATCACTTTCCTTTGGCTTCCACACAAAGGAAGTGTTTCTCTTGGGGCGTGTATAGGGCAAGTAGCCTCCCTTTTTACCGCCAGGAACCGTTCTTTTTCTCAGGTGACAGTTATTTACAGAGTCTGGTTTCCTGGGGTGATTCACATCTAAATCAAAATTGAATTCTTAAAAAAGAGTGGCTGCATGCCAGCATTGAAATGTCAGGAAGCACCCTCAGAGCGGCAGGAAGGCAGGGTGAGCAGAGCTGCGAGTCCCCTGGAATCTCGCCTGGCAGACGCTGGCCCGGGGTCCTGGAGCCTGGCAGACGGAAGAAATGCTGATGTCATATTTATGATCCCATGACTAGTTCCTTCAAAAAAGTCTTTTTATCCCCACTCTCTAAAAATTAATTACATCTTTTTTTTAAGTCTTTTAAAACTCCAATCGTGCATGTGTGTGTGTGTGACACCATGATTGTGAGTCACTATTAATTCTCCACTGGACCGAGTGAATAACCTCTTCAGTAAGTTTATGACTTTAACATTTGTTCTTCCATAGTTGATTCTTACCATAGTAGCTGGAATAGTATTTTTAAAAACTCAACATAACGCTCCTCGGGACAACCCTCTGAAGGCTTCTTACTTCCCTCTGAGTAAAAGCCAAGCATTGGAGGGCCCCGAGCCTCCAGGATCTGCCCCACATGACCATGCTGGTCTTTCTCGCTGCTCCTACTCTCTCACCCACCACACTGGGCTGTGTGCTGCTCACGCACGCCAGGCAGGCTCCTCGTTCATGACTTTCTAGTGGTTAGGTCCTTGGCCAGGCACACTGCACCCTCCTCCCCAGCTTCCATGCGGTCACCCCTGCAAGTCTGGGCCTCCTGCCCCTTCTCAATGGGTCTGCCTTGATCACCCTACTTAAAACTCTCTCTCCTTTTTCAGTGCTTCTGACCCATCACTGTTCTGTTTTCCTCATCCCTCTGATCTACTCTATGATAAAATTTACCTGTTTGTTAGGCTTATTACCTCTTCCCCCGGATAGAACGTGACCTGCAGCCAGATAGGGGCCTTGGGTATTCTGCACTGACGTAGCTCTGTCATCTAGAATCATTCAATACTGGTTGGATAATTAACTGAATATCTATTACTTTATACTTTCACCAACTTATCTTAGCTTTTTGAGAATTTATAAAATCCTTCAATGCAAACTTCAGTTAGTCCCAGCTGAGGATATCACAGCTATTCTTGTATTATTCAGTTCACGTTCAGAATTGACATTCTATTGTTTTGAAAACACGCTCACAAAGAAAGGTCTTAGCTGCCTTGTAAATCCTCCTAAGGTCCTTTGTTATTTGCCATCCTATTGATCTTTCCTTTTACCCCTTTGCATTGGTTTTGATTTCCTTAACCAGTCTCATCTTCCCAGCTGGCCTCATACCACGTCCAGCCCTGCCTTTGCCTCTTTTCCTTAGACACCTTCTGAAAACAGACTTCTCTTCCCTTTCTGGTAGTTCCCCATTCACCCAGCGACACCAACTTTATAGACTACGGGCATAGCTAGAAAGATGCGAAAATTAGTTTTCTGGCCATTCTAAATAGATATCAGAGTCTATTACTAAATATGATATATTTAATTTATAGGGCAACCCAATTGCATATTCAGGGCTTCTATATTTTCATTATATGTGATTTCAAAGTGTTTATTACTCCCCCAAACTTAGCAGTTTCAACCCACAACAGTTAATTTTCATGCACCTGAGCTTTGCTGGACTCAGCTGGGGGTCTCCCCTTCATGTGAGCTGAGGTCACACAGGTGGCTGCATTCACCAGGGATCTAGAACATGGCTGCATGTCCACAAGGATCCCCCCTCTTCCAGGTCCTCCTCTCCCCTCGTGGCCTCTCACTATTCAGTATTTTGTGCTGAGTTTCTTTACAGCCTGGAGGCTGGCTTCCTAGAACAGCATCAGTTCTGGGGAATTCTATTGGCTCAAAGCAAATCATAGGGCTGAACCACATTCAAACAGATCTATCTATCGATGGGAGGGATGGTAGGCAGTCCTAGATGCAGATAAACTACCAAGTCTTTTTCTGAGAAGCAGGAGATAATGAGATAAAGAATATAATTCAGAAGGTGGGGCAACGGCAGGGACTCAAACAGCTGCAGAGGCTTTGGCCAATCAACTAGTGTGTGTGTTGGTGAGAGTGTGCGTGTTGGTGAGAGTGTGTGTGTTGGTGAGAGTGTGTGTGTTGGTGAGAGTGTGTGTGGGGAGGTAGGTGGGTGAGTAGGTGGTAGAAAACATTAAGTGTAGAAAGCGCTCTAAGTTTCCAAAAGCATAGCACTTTGTGGGACATTTAATGGAAGGCACAAAGCCTGATTGGTCTCCAGGAGACTTCTGGGTCCCGGCGTTGCGTAGTTATCGCTGTGCACGGCTCACTTATCAGGTAGGGGGCTCATCTAGTTACGAGTGTACTCTGTTCGAGTGGATTCAGAGAAGTTTAATTCATTGTAGAAACTCTGTAGGGAAAAGAAGACTACTTTTTTTTATTCATTTTGGGGATTCAAAGGGATGCATTTTAACTAGGTGAATGAAATTCACTTATGGATACTAGTTGATTTCCTATTCACATGAGGAGAAACACGCGTCTTCTCGGTCATTTATAAAGTGCATGCACTTGCGCACAGACCTGTGCACACAGTAGGTGCTGGGTAAATGACTGCTGATGAGAATTGGATCATGAGAAGGAGCCAGAGGGATGTGGATGTTATCATTGTAGCCAAAGGCGAATTTCCTCTCCCACAAAGGTTAATCCTACAGCTTCTAACAACATGAACAATAGACTTTTTCATAGGAGTGGTGGTACCTGGGTGGATTAATTATGTTTCTGTTCCCATTAACTTGTGGCAGACATGCAGGACCCACTGCACAGAGCCAAGGAGCTGCTATTAGTCACAGTCTTGTTGCCAATCATGGGAAAGAAACCGGGTCAAGGAGGAGGCGTGGGGCTTGAGCGGTGGATTAGACAATGAGTGATAGGACCAAGGAGGAACAAATGCATGTTCTGAAAAATCAAGGGGTAATCAAGTGATTTCCAATGAAGGCGACAGAGGAAAATTCTCACAGAAAGAAAGATGGTCCTATGTTGGAGAACTTGACTCACCTCTGCTGCTCTGCTCAGCCGTTATCAAATGCCTGGAACTCAAGTTCGGCTGACTTTTAAACCATGGGCGGCATCACACGAACTTTCTGTGGGAACAGCAGCAGGCATCTCCCTTGCCCGGCTCTGGCCTTCGGCAAGAATGTCACACTCTGGGTCACGGCGCTTGCTTCTCTCCGTCCTCTGCTCGGACATGCCCGATGACAGCGAACTCACTCACTGCTTGGTTAAGGATGCAGCTCCTGAAATTAGAAAGGCTGGCCTGAATCCTGGGTTCATAATATACTAAGTGCTTTTCTGAGTAAGTGACCAAATATCTCCAAATCTCAGACTGAAAAATGCTCACAGGGGAGGAGGAACGGACAGCATTTACATCACAAGGTGGATTCAGGGATTGAACAGGCAATGCGAAGAAAGCACTGATCAGCGTGCCTGGCCCACATTCACTTCTCTGCAAATCATTACTAATTTCTTAATTTAATCACCCAAGTGTTCAACATTATCTTTCCATTGAAATAGCACATGGGAAGGCAATTCACATCCTCACCTTCTTAGATGTTTGCAGTACAGTGATCCCTCACCTATCGCAGGAGTTACGTTCCAGAGACCCCTGTGATAGGTGAAAATCCGCGAAGTAGCGGCATTATATTTATTTTATTATTTGTACATATTTTACAGCTTTATAAACCCTTCCCACACTCCTATAAACCTTTCCCACTCTCTTATTAACCTTTCCCACACTCTTATAAACACTTCATATGCTCTTAAACATTTTCTACACTCCTAAACCTACGTAATTTTAACAACATATAAAATTCTATATGGGTACTCACCCATGAAGTATACTACAGCTTGAATGATGAAGATCATGAGTTGTGTAGCTGTGCAGTACTGATGGCGATGAGGGTGATGACGATGAGGTGAATGTACTCACAGCCAAGAAGAGCATCACAGCTCTTCTGAAGGCACCACTTCATCAGGCGCTTCATCAGGTGGTGCAGTATCTTCGCCCTGGGCCGTAACTTCTATTTCCACTAAAGGCGTAGGCATAACTGATCTCTTCGTCTGAGTGATAGACATAGTTATGGGGAGTTGCTGGTGCTGCTTTTTCTTTTGAGTGAGAAGGTTGTTATAAACTGACATGCTACTCTCGATTGTATTTACAAAGTGCAATGGATGAGGCATCTGGGGGTCCCATTCTTCAGCCACTCGCTGAAGTTCTTTGGCCATTCTGACCATGGTTGCAAGATGATCGAGTGTTAGGCCAACCTCCTGCTCTTCCCCAACCCACAGTAAGTCTTGTTCCTCATCCTCTTCTTCACTTGCTGACTTCGTCATCTCTGTCAGGTCTTCATCTGTCAACGGTTGTGAGTGGACATCTGCAGAGGCAGCTTCTCCATGCAGAGAAATGCTCTTGAGTCCAAAGCGTCTCTGAAATGTGTCAAACCAGCCCTTGCTGGCACTGAATGGGGTTGGTCTGGTGGGAGAAGCACTCGACGGTCCTGCTTCTGCATCGTTGTCCTCATCTTCATCCTCGTCACCATCATGAACATCCATGCTTTCCGCAAAACTATCATAAAGTTTCTTGGCCTTTGTCTGGATGGTGTTGGTATCCAGGGAGATATTCTTCTTCCTGTAGTCATTTATCCACAGGGCCAGTGCAGACTCCATCCTCACAATGGCTTTATTGCGGGAAGTGACCACCCTCTTTGCAGTCTTGTTAAAAGTCATTGTTGCTGTAGACCTAATATTCTTCTCGTCTTTCTTTATGTAGTGAACAGTAGATTCATTGATCCCGTAATGGTGGCCTACAGCCATGTAGCTTTTGCCTTCCTTTAACATGTCGAGAAGTTCTACCTTTTCTTTGATAGCAAGCATATTCCTCTGGCACTTGGGTTCACTGCCAGAAGCCTTAGAAGGTGCAGAATGTTTGGGTGGCATTGTAGGGCTTGAAATAAATTCAAACTTTTACAAAAATTTCACAAAAACACAGCACTGCAGAGGAACACTACATGCAGCGATCAGATGTCGATGTGAAATGGACAAGGAGAGATACTTAACTATGGGCACAGTGCAGGAGGGCAAACAGACAGACCAATGCTATGGTCACTGAGCCAATCATTGCCCAGGATACAGAACACAGTGCTGTGGTTGGTTGTCTTCCATTCCATCAGCCAATAGGGTGCCGTGTATAATCTCACGTTGGCAAACTTGCAGAAGTGGTAGTGGCATACTGCATTCCATTGTGTACAGTATGGTATTCATCTGCTGATGAATACATACTGCATTTTATTTTGATTTAATATTCTTTTAATGTGTTTGAATTAACATTTTTAATATTTTTAATATTTTTAATTTTTTAGGCAAAAGTAATTAAAATCATAAATATTATATAAATACCTATATACTGCAAAAATCCCATGATATAGCAAAAACTCCGCAATACAGAATTAGATTTTTTTTTAAACCCATGATACAGTGAAGCCGCGATAAGTGAACTGCGATATATAGATATAGCAAGGGATGACTGTAGTTCTGTGTAGAAGTCATTGCTGTTTGTCTTCTAATGAGAAGGCCATGACCTTATGCTACTGACTCTGTGTGCATTCTCTTCCTCTTGCCGACAACAAATGAAACGCTATCTTGCTAGTGAGGCTTGCTAGGCAGCATTTCTTGGGTAAAATGGTGCCTGCATCACCCATGTCTTGTCCCCTTGCCCCAATTCATGTCACCTCTACCCCCAGAAGTCAAGACATAGCATGATATTTCTCACCATTTTCACCCAGAAAGACTCAGACATACCAGTTATATGTACGCTGGAAAGATGACCTTTGAGTTCCCTCTCCTGAGGGTTTTAATACTTTAAGTGGGACCCTGAGGGCATTAGGACTTTTCTCACCAAAATGAATTCCAGGTATGAGAGAACAAATGCAAGTAAAGTCCAGGATAATTCAAGTCCACAATATGGGGGTGGCTAATACCTTTTACCTGCACAGACTGACATCCATTTTCCTGGGTAACTGGAGGCCAGGGTTAAGTTCTGGCCACTCAGTAGCCACAGGTCCATTAGGAAAGAAACTGGGATATTTAGACATGAACAAATATTTTCATGGAAAGCGGGAAGGTCATAGAATCAAGGACTGTTAGTGCTGGAAGAGAACCATTCTGTTCTAATCTTCTCCTGCTCTCAGAGGGGACAGGTTAGGGGTCTAATCTGAGGTCCATGGGTAAAATCCACTGTACTCAAAAGTCAGGGAGACTGAGGGTCAGAACCTTCCCTAGGACCCAGGATTCCTAGCCTAGGAGCTAGGGACTCCAGACCTGCAGCTGACATCAGTGGTCGAAGACCCCAACTTCCCTCTGGAATGGTTTAAACTCTTGAGCCCATGAAGAATTCACTAGTCTCTTTTGGAATGACTTCCTGAGAATGCTTAGGTACCGTTCCCATCGAAGGTGGTCCTGGACGCACATACAAGTGGAGTGATCCTGTTTTATAAGGAGAAGTGAAAGGTTTCCCCAAGCCCCAGCCCTGCTCAGCACCAGGAGGCTGGTCTGGAGACTGGCCAAGGACATGACACTCTGTCTGTGTGTTGTTCAGGCTGCTCTGCCTTTCGCAAGAAAGCAAAAGGCGAAGGAAACGTGGATGCATTTGGAGATTTCTTTCACATAACCAAAACAAGGCTGGAGCCAACAACCTGAATTTAATTACCATTCTGGCAGCTGGGAGGCAATTAATCCTTCTTTCACTCCTCCTTCCTCTGCCCCAGCTTCAAAGTGTCATTTCTTTTTACCTCCCTCTTGTACTAATTAGAACATGCTGTAGGGTGAAAGGTGACCACTGTGAAGTGAGCACCGTGTCACCGAAGCCCCTTTGACAGCAGAGAGAGAGCGCTCACTGCTGCAGGAGGCTGGTCCCTCCAACACGAGGGCATCTGCTTCCAGCGCAGAGAAGAGCTGGGTGGGAATCTAGCCCCCATCCCACTTTCCCTCCTGCCCACACGCCCCATGACTTGACAAGTCACTGGATATCTCTGTGTAGGCTTCCACATCCCAGCTTTCCTATTGCTCAGTGTGTATCAGAACATAAAATAAAAGTGGACGTGCTGAGAATAGTGAAAGCATCATTCCAGTGTCTGTGATGGAGACTGGATGTCTCTGTTAGCTCAGCCGTCATAACAAAATACCACAGATTAGGTGGCTTAAACAATAAACATTTCTCACAGTTCTAGGGGCCGGAAGTCCAAGAACAAGGTGCTGGCTGCCTTCTCCCTATGTCCTCCAATGACTTTCTCTCTTGAATGCATGCCAGAGGGAGAGAGATTGAGAGATTTCATTCTCAGAAAGCTACCAACCGTGTTGGATTAGTATCCTGACCTTATGACCTCCTTTGACCTTCATTAATTCCTAAGAACCCCGTCTCCAAATACAATCTCATACAGGGGGTTAAGGTTTCGAGATAAAAATTTTTGGATAGCACAATTCAGTCCATAGTGCCTGAAAAAAGTGCTGCCTTCAAATAAAGCCATGGGCTGGTCTTAGAGACCCAGGACCCGGAATTTTAGATGATGAAGAATTCATAAGTAATGTACTTAAACGTGAGGGTAAGTTACACACTCCTCTCTCTTGGCAAACCATCCCCTTCACGACATCTCCTTACCAGCAATGACAGGCTCAGCTTCAGCCCCGGAACCTCACCCTTGACAGTAGTGAAGAGAGATTCCAATATTCAAGGTCAAAGGTAAGAGGCCCATCAGTACCTCCTTCATGGATCCTTCCAACGTGGCATTGAGCTTTCTATTGTTTGTCCTAGGGGTTAGATTGCTAGATATTTGTCTTATTTTTTTTAAAAAGAAGTAGAACAATTTTAGAATTAAGAGTGGGGGAGATTAATCACCACAGGGGAGCTGTAGTGGTAGTGATTTTTCCTAGTCACTGGCCAGCTAGATTTCAAAATGAGGCTGTAAATTTCCTAAATCCCAGTTGAAATTATAGATTGGTAATTAGCTCCTCCGCAATTCCTTTCTCCTATTTAAAGATGATTATGGCCCCAAATCTCATTACATTAACTGGATAATTCTTTCCAGATGTAAACTACTTGTAGAAGCAAAACAACAACAACAACAACAACAAGAACAAAAAACCCCCAACAACAAAAACCCCCAGTAATTCAGCTTAAATACATACTTCTTCTTTTTTTTTTTAAAGATGTTATTTATTTATTTTTTAGAGAGAGGAGAAGGGAGGAAGAAAGAGAGGGAAGAACAGCAATGTATGGTTGCCTTTCACATGGCCCTCACTGGGGACCTGGCCCGCAACCCAGGCATGTGCCCTGACTGGGAATCGAACCTGGATCATATGGTTCCCAGCCTGTGCTCAATCCACGGAGCTACACCAGCCAGGGCTAAATACATACTTCTTTTCTCCAAATGCTTTCAATCCACCTGGGCCACATTTCTTATCCACACCAGCGTGCTGTGCCCCACCCTGTCCCCCAAAAGTTATTGCTTGCTTTCTGGAGAACCATAGGGTCTATATATAGAAGTTCTCTGCTTGTTTCATTGTAGCTGAGACTTTTCCCAAATGCCAGAGGTAGCAAGATGTGTGAGAGAGAAAAGATACCACCCAAGAAATAAGTCACCAGTACCCCGATATTTTGAAGTGCAGATTATGCTAGTTTCTGCTGCCATCTTTACTACTGATCAATCTTGTGGCCTTTGAGGAACCCCTTCCCCTGCCAGCCTTCAGGCTCCTCTCTCCGAGCTGTGGGCACCCAGCTTAGGCAGGGTGCTACACAGTAGGTCTGCGAGCCGGGTCTTCCTCTTCCGCTTGCTTTCTTTGGTCTTCACAGTGTTTTGAAATTGTGAGGAATGTATACATTCTAAATTCTGGCTTCTCTTGGAATATCTGCAGATCTATCAAGAGTGGTCCACATCCCTGCATAAAAACGATTGGCCCGTTCTCAGCTGTGGCTGTCCTCTTGAGACAGGGTGTTCATGGCTGCCTGGTGCCCCAGGGTCCCCACCACCAAGCCAGTGCACTCATGTGTTGTCTGCCCGGCCTTCGAATGTGTGACCCCACACAGGCGGTGCTCAGGCCCCTGGCAGCTCCGACTCCATGCTGGGACGACAGCCCCTCCGTCCCCACAGACACTCCCAGCTTAAAGCCAAGCACATGTCTGAGGCAAACTTCACACCTGCGGTGACCCGACGCTATCACTCATTGCGACCTGCAGGTTTTTCTTGTGGTTTGTGTCCTGACTCTACATGTCATCAGTTTCTCAGGGGCCGTGTCCAGATCGATCTGGAAACAATAATATGCTTTGAACCAAGCTTATGGATTTTGGGGCTACCATTTTTTGCCTGAGGACCTTTTTAAGCAGATCTATTCTAAGTAATAGTAGTAATAGTGGTAGTAACTATTATTAATACGTAATAATTATTGTCTATATTATTAAAGCATAGAGTTAAAAGAACATTTATTGAATCTGATCATGAGTCAGTGACCTTAAGCGCAGCATCAGCATCGGGACGGCGGGGACCATCGCATGCCTTCCCTACTGACCTGGCCTAATAACATCTAAACACACTCTAGTGTGCACAGGGAGGAAAAATGTGGTCCTTGGGAAAGTGCCAGACCTTTCAAAAGATCACAAAAGTACAATGCGACATGAAAGTCACAGTTCTATTTGTTCTGCAAGAGTGTGAAAATCAGATTTCCCCCCTCTAGATCAAAATGAAAAGCAGAAGTACAGAAGCAGCAGTTTATAGAACAACTTTCTGTTGCCACCTCTGAGTGACACCCCCTTTCCTCCCTGAGGTCCCCTTGCCAGTCGCTTGACTGGGCACTTTACTACCTGATCCTTTTTATTTCACTACAAATGCAAATTAACTCCATAATCTCCATCAAACCTAGGAGATTCAGGCGGTTGAGCGACTTGCACAGGCCGTGCAGCTGGAGTGTGGGTCCTTGACACTGGCACTCTCGATCACAACCTTGTTTTGCTGCCACTGCAAACGGGAGGGTTCGCTCTGCAGTCTTTCGGAGCCCACCCAACACCCCCCACACAGCCAGCCTGTGCTTTGAAATGGCAGAGTGGCGCGGTGGTAAGACCGGGCCTGTTCCCCGCCTTTCCCACATCTGTGAGGAGGGTTCACTGTGAATCTGGAACTAACTCTTCTTTGCACTCAGCAAACTTCGGCCAGGATCATTATTAGTATATACAGGGTGCGGCACAAATAACACCCCTTTTTTATCGTAAAACCTTTTATTACAAAATCATAAGCATGTAATTCTGTAACATAACAATATCACACTCAGGCACACCCTATGACATTTTAGGAGAAATGTTCAAATTAAAACTATGAATTCTGACACCCATATTATTGCCCTACCAACCACACTCAAGCTGGCGTCAC
The DNA here is from genome assembly GCA_004026765.1 of Micronycteris hirsuta. Classification (NCBI taxonomy): domain Eukaryota; kingdom Metazoa; phylum Chordata; class Mammalia; order Chiroptera; family Phyllostomidae; genus Micronycteris; species Micronycteris hirsuta. The sequence continues at coordinate 37,271 of PVJI01007388.1, read as the reverse complement.
TTCTGCCTGGCCCGGTCTATGTCCCCAGAACTCACAAAATCGCGAACACGAGTTAGACAGCAAGGATCACCTCTGTTTTTCCCATAGATATCTCCAATGTCCAGAAAGGTCCTCCACTCTTTAGTAGGCAATCAATAAATACTTGTTGATAAATGTATGTATCTATGATGAACCAATGAAAAATTTAGTAACAGGGAAGATTGTTCATGTCTAAAAGAAGCAATGCTATGTTTCTGAGATTTTCACTTTGTCAAACAAGCTTACTGCTGCAAGTTATTGCAGTTGCCATGTGAGCAGGGGAAAAGCAGCTCTATAAATCAGCACCATCAATCATGCCAAGTGCCTGTTGGACCCCATAGAGAGTGCCTGAGCCCTGCTCCTGCTGCGCACACTGTTCTGTGGCCTCGCGCGACCACCAGGGGGCAGTGGATGCTCACGCAAACAGGGAGTTGAATTTGTTCGGAATGATACCATGACAGTCTTTGTGTGGTCTTAATTCCTCAGAGATGTCTTCATGGTGCTTACAAGTGCGCAGTAAGATTGCTTTTTAACCACCTGCACTTTCAACAAATTGCATTGTTGTTATTGTTGAATATTTAATTAGTGAGGGTAAGAAGCAGGTTTGGTGCTTCCGTGAGGCTGACAGTGATACAGCACCGTGTGATAGGAAGGCAGTAAATGGGTAAACGACATGCCTTACCCATTGTGTAACTTCCCCTTTAGGGCTTACTCTGGTGGCACCATCCACATGTGAAAGGCTGGCTCGGACTTTATTCCATGGCTCGCACAGAAGCAGCACCCAGTGTCAGGTGTTAGGACCGCCATTATTTTTAAAGTAGAAAACAGAAGGCTAGAATCTCAGGGGTCAGAAGGAGCTTTGGTGTGTGTCCAACTTCCTGGTGCTGCAGCAGTGCTCCCAACAACAGACCGCGGGACGCTTTGCGGCCTGTGCTCGTTTCAGGGACTTTGGAGGCGTGATGGATGAGGAGCCTCCTCCCTTGCTCGAACCCTTCCATGAAGGGTTCGTTGTTGCTTTTTGGAATTTATGTTCAGTCACTTTGGACTTATTTCTACTTCTTCCAAAAAGAAAAAAAACAATTTCACTTGTGTGACCAGTGTGTTTGGGGAACTTCCTTTCACAAGCAGGGCTTTGAAGCGATGCTTGGGATGAGGCCATTGGGCCTGATGAGTTAAGGCCTCACTCACAGTGGCTGGTACGTGTGACAGGTTGCTGCCCACCACTGCTTGAGCCTGTTTCAGTGGTTTGGTTTCTCTTCCATTTGTCCCTAGAAATCTCTGTGTATGTCTGAGTTTTCTTATTTTCCTCCAGATGTTTTTACCTTTGTTCCGGCCTTTCTGTCTGGACTCCTGGAAACCCAGTTGTATGGGAGTCGGCCCGGGCTGCCACGTTGTGTAGTTCCAGGGGTACCAGACACCTCGCCTTCCATTCAGTGCTGTCCCTGGAAGCACAGCTCCAACCGGAGGTGACTAGGCTCCAGAGGTGGCCCAAAGATGAGGCCCTGGTTTAGATGTTCTCTTGCAAGACGTAGCAAATACATCTCAAACCGGGGCCCAGAAAATGTTCATTTTAACACGCTTTGCAGATCATTCTGGTGCAAGTGATGAATGGACCACTCTTTGGGAATTACTGTCTTCCTAGAAAACCCCTTCCAGTAAGACGGGGGAATAAAAGTAGTAGACAGGACAGAAATACATTGGTACTTATGTAGTACCAGTTTCATCTCAGGTGCTGAGGTAAACATGTGTGATCTTATTAATTTAACTTGATTAAGCTCTGTTCAACTTTCAAAAGAACTAGAACCCATTAGTTATGAACTAACTCTTCTATAATCCAGTGGTCTCCAAGCTCAAAAATGCCTGTACTAACAGCCAGTCAAGTCCCAGATCTGTAGCTGGCCACCTGGGGGCGCTGTCAGTCTCTAGGGTATATGCACACATTCACGGGACCCACCCACAGCTGTCTTCTGGCTGGTCGCAGCCCTGCATTGTTGGACCGACCGGAGTTTTGAAGTGAATCCACAAAGACATATTTTTTTTTTAAGTATGGAATTTCTTGGTTTGTAAAAATGTTGGCTATAAGATCAAATTTATAATAAGTACAAGGTGGAATAAACAAAACCCTTCCGTGGGCCAGATCCAGATACTGGCTTGTCAGTCTGCAATCCTAGTCTAATTCCTGGTAACTGTTGCTGGTATTTTGGTGCAAAGAGGCCTTTGGTTATGGTAGACAGTGGAAAGCATGCAAACTGCTCTCCAAGTCGTGTTTTAATCTTGGTTCTACAATACACTAGCTGTGAGGCTTGAGTACTTTGCCAGGTCTCTCTACCAGCATTTTATCCGAAAGAAGAAATGAGATTAATAATACCTTCCTCAAAGGATTTCTGTAAGAGCAAAGTAAAATATATGTGTCAACATTTTCCAAACGTCGGTAATTCACAACCAACCTTCACAATTTTTGCCATGTCCAAGTATCACCTCTACTATTATGTACCTAATATTTTTTGAACCACTTCTTAAAATCTAAAATATCTACATTGCTCTCAGTCAAAGCAATCATATCTATAGAAACATGAGTTGAAACTACATGTTTTTCCCCTAATCATATGACAGATTAAAACAATTTCAAAATAGTTTGGCTATATACCTTTTTATACCTTCAGAATTTTCAATGCTTTCTCAAACTAATACATTTATAAAATAAAATATAGCTGAATAAAATAGCAATGAGTGGGAATAATAGCTATAGTAGTGACTTTACAGTAAATGTTGAGCATTACTTTTAATGAGGTAAAAATAGATTTTATATTTATGAAGTGGCTATTTAAACTGGGAACCCTCAGGTTTATTTATTTTTTTCATCTTCAACTTGGGGCTTGAAATTTCTCTTATACTTTTAATAAAAAGCAACAGAGGGTCTATAAGATCCAAAAACCTAGGATATATTTGATATTGTAGCTCTCATTCAACATTGATTTGTATATTAATAAACTTTTCAATTTTTTAGCATCTCCTTTTAGTGTGAAGTCCATGAACAGCCATATCTTAGAATGGATTTTTGCATTACATGGTTGGTGCCTTTAAGATTCTGAGGCTGAAGGTGGCTGGTGAGGGGAGGCAGTTACTACATATCCATTGCTAAGCCTGACTGACGGTGTTTGTTCAACAAAACTGTATTTTGATACATAATGGGTGCTGGAGATACAGTGGAAGACAAAGCAAAGTGTTAGTCCTTCTGAAGCATCAGTCTGGTGGGGGGAAGAGGTTATTGAATATATTTACTCCACCAAATGGTGATAAATGCTATGAGAAAGAAAAGCAGAGTGGGAAGAGACTGATAGCGGGGATCGGCTACTCTTTCAGCGGTGTTTGTCTGGGAGGGACTCTCATGATTGCTATTTTATTCAAACCTGAGTAAGGTGAGCAAGTAAGCTGTGAGCTCCCTAGGAGAATGGTCCAGCAAAAGAGAGAGAGGTGTGGGGGCCCAGAGGCTGGCGTTTGGAAGATGAAAGAAGCCTCAAAAGCAGGAGAAAGGAGTCTGGGCAACGGGAGGGCTGAGCAATGGGGTCAGATCTGGAGACTTGCAGACTTTTTTTTCCCAGTCTGAGTGAGTGGGAGGCCTTTGGGGGACCCGAGCAAAGGTGACATGATCTGATCTGATTTTGAGCCATCTGTCTAGTTACTGTGTGGAAAAGAGTTGCGGTGGGGGTGGGGGGAGGGAGTGGAAAGGAGAGGGCCCATTCAGAGACCACTGGCCTGGCCTAGTGTGAGGTGATGGACAGAAGTGATGGCGGTGGAGGTGGGGGTGACACATGTCAGATTCGGATGCATTTTAAAGGGAGAGCAGATGGTATTTTCCAATGAAATGGCTGTAAGATAAGAGAGAAAATAGAGTCAAAGATAACTCACAGGTTTTTGGGAACGGGAAGAGCATCCAGAATAATAGTTTCAATTTATTGAAATTTTCATCTTTGCTAAGTCTTTCGGGGCTTTTCCCAGAGGGCACCCTGATATAGCTCACTTCCCTAGGTGGCAAAGGCTAGTTAAAATTCATGCCTTCTTATTTAAATGCAAATGATTCTGGCCAGTGACTGGCTTTTGTTCCAATGGCAAAGTCATCAACCGCAGAGCTCAAAATAAGCCCAGGATAAAGTTTGCTTTTGACTATTGTTCTTTTCTACTTGGTCTTGAGCTGGAATGATGTACAAGCTGTGCCCGCAAGGAGGAGCATTTCCCAAAAAGGTTGAATATCAAGTGAAATAATTCAACTCAGATTGAGTTATGTGTCCCTTTCTCGCCCACTTTTTATTCCCATAAACCTAATCACTCACTGTTTCCTGGCACAATTTATGGACATCAGTCAGGACTCCTCCTTTTTGTCTTCTTCTAAATACTCTGTACCTTCGCACTTTAAATATTATTAATTAGCCTACTAACGTGTTCCCATCAACCCTAACTTCATTGTATTATCCCCTTTCACAGCAGAGGAAACCAAGGCATAGAGACTGCGATGGGAGTAATGGAGCTCACAGGTCTCAGAAACGGTGGTGCTGAGGTCCTGAGCTGGGAGTGCCTGACCCCCAGCACCGGCTCTCAAAGGCCTCACTGTTCCACGTTGCTCTATCACATTAGCAACCATCACTTTCCTCCCACTGTCCCGCCTCCCTTACCCTCCCAGTGGCTTCCATTAAGATGCTATCTTAAAGAACAGGTGATGCTTTTGGAGCAGGAGACCAGTTGCTGCTATTCAGCCTTGGCTTTTTTATGAACCTCATTTTCCCCCCTGAAATACTGATATTCAGATATTATCACTGACCTGCCTAAAATATTATCCCCTTTGTGAAGCTTTCCATGATTACTCTCACTAGAATTTCTCCCTCCTTGCATTTTCCTCTCAAGATACTTACGCATTTCTATGATGGTACTTATCAGAGTCTGCCTCTGATGGTGCCAGCACAGTAACTGCACTTTCTTATTAGTGTCTGCTCTCCCATCCGAAGTGAGCTCCTCGTGGTCAGGACCATCTCTTTCTATTGTTCACAGCCCTGCACTGGTGCTTAAAATATCAAATTCCTGAAGCATAAGAATATGATACTTTTTTATATGTGCTTCCCAGTGCCTGGCATAAGTCTGGATACAAAGTGGGTATTAAATACATCTTGAATGAACAAAGGGAAAAAAGAGAGTTGCTGTTTTTCCACATTGGCTTCTTTAAAAAAAAAATAGTGGATGGTCAGCTTCTCTGGCCTTTGCAGTCTCATGAATTTCCCTTCATACCGACGTTTATATTTGTGTCAGATGAGTTTCTCCAGGATGCACGTAGCCTTGCTGAGGTTCAGCTTTCTCTTTTATGCAGCAAAGGCTGCGTCAGCGGGGAGACTCCTGCCACCCACTCCCAACCTCGTCCAAACCTCATGCAATTTTTATTGGCCTTCTCCTGGCTGGCCAAGCCAGTATTAAGCTTACATAAAAATTCAACCCTCTGGCATCTGATAAATAAAAGAACTCCTTGGCCAGAATATACTTTCGGCAGGAAAAGGACCCAAAGGACATCTAGCCACCCGTGTATTCATATTTCTTGGTGGGATGCCACTCCAGTGTCCATCGGGAGTCAGCCATGTGTCATTTGCTCTCTTGGCAAGTCCTGGCAATGAGAGGGGGCCCGGTAGAAAGATAAGAATACCAGGCTTCAAATCAAAAGATTTGTTCTGATATTTCCTAACTGTGTAGCCTCTCTAATGGTTTCTGCCTCTTCAAAATGGAATAAAAATAACTTCAATAAACAACATGGGTTGTTTCTAGAAACACCTGAGAGAGGGCACAGGAAAGGACGTATTCACTAATGATAAGATTATTTTATTCACAAAAGAATCCTGACTTGATCTCTCTTGCAAGATGCTCATTGGAGTAGAGGGGTGAAGAGGGCCTGAGTAGCAACACAGAGGACATGATAAAGCAGTCAGCATGGCCCCCAGTCTGTGGTCAGTGATCGGTGCAGCTGCAGAGGTTGCTGCTGGTACTGACTGGGCTGCTGTAACCCCTGCCATGCAGATGATACCATTTGTAGAGTTGTTAATTACTAGGAATTTTGAGTCCTTTGGATAGATGTTCTCATTTAATGCTCATAACCACCACCTTCCTTCTCTTCCTCTTCTTTTTCTTCTCCTCCTTATTTACAAAGAGGGAATTTATACTAAGAGAGATTATAAGTTACTTGCTTATAACTTGTAAATCAACAGAGCTCAGATAGTGGTGTTGAGTTTTGAACACAGTCTGACTCCAGAGCTCCTACACCTCTGGGCTGTGAGTGTTGACCACTGATGACTGCTTCTCTGCCAAAAGAAAATAGAATTCTGGAATTTTATGGTAATAATCTGCCTTTGATCTGTAAGGTAGAGAAAGATATATTTTATAAATTATATCTCCATAAATTAAGAAAGTGAGCGTTAGAGGCTTAAAATGACTTGATCAGATCAACAACTGTGCTACTTTTCAGAATTCTAGAACCCTTGGGGTCTAGGCTTTTGTTTAAACCTATCATTTTATTTATTCTTATTTTTTAGTCCTCACCTGAGGACATGCTTATTGATTTTAGAAAGAGGGGAAAGGAGGAAGAAAGAAAGCGAGAGAACATCAACGTGAGGGAGAAACACCGATTGGTTACCTTTTTATACATGCCCTGACCCGGGACCGAACTTTCAACTCAGCCATGTGCCCTGACTGGGAATCAAACCCTTGACCTTTTGGTTTGCAGGATGATGCCCAACCAACCGGCCAGGGATAAATCTGTCATTTTAAGGCAGAGACTTTTGCAGGGAGATGGTATCATTTATTCAGTGTTATATAATGAGCTGGGACTAGCCTCAGTACTAAAACATAATCTCTTTTTAGTTACATTCATGAGCAAATTGGGCACGGAGCATTTTTTATGGTTACACACTGAATAATATTAAATGATGTACACAGTTTTTAAATATCTAATGAACATTCTAATCTACCTTAATTTCTTAATTGTATGCAAATATGGTGGCAGTTCAGTTATTTCCCCTGTAATTTTAGATTAAATTATAGAAAGGTATTTGAGGATTCACCAAGATTCTTTATTAACACCTTGAACAAAAAGAACCTTATGAACGGACCCTTTCGCAAGGGGAAAGAATGATTTGTAGAGGCCAGCAGGGAAACTGATTCCTTTCTTAAACCAGAGACACAGGAGGGGACAGAGACCCATTGATCTTAGGGTCTATCACAGAAACAATGGGTAGGGCTAAGCCTTTGTGACCCGACAATGGGATGCCACCATTCTCTCTGTAACCATGGATTCTGGAATGACTTTTCCCCTATTGAAACAAACTGGTCATTACCAGAACATTTTTTCCCACTAAAATTCTAACAGTTCTTTTTTTTTAAATCTAAAATCTTAAGTCTTGCCAATGATAATTTTGAGATCGTTTTTTCCCCCTTTTTCTTTTCTTTTCCTCGGCAATGACACCCCTAATAATGATGATGACACTTAAAACAAGTACTAATGACTCATAAAAACTCTGTCACTAGGCAAAAACACAGAGGCCAAGTTTGAGGTTCTCTTGAGATTTGGCAGCAATCATTTTTTGCCATTGGCTTAGGCGCTTCATCAAGAGCTTGCTGTATAGCTCGGTGGTGGCTCAGAGGGAAGTTTAAGGCATGTGAAATGTGGACACCACATATCTGAAAATCCCACCATAGCTCTTATGGGAGAGAAAAATATGTGCTCATGGCTGTGACCGCCGCTAGACAAAGGATGCAGGCTGGCACATCTGGGGAGAACGCGTACAAGGCCATTGTGGATGAATAAGTGGAGCTGTCCATGGTCCTGGACAAAACCCAAGAATCTGGGCAAAGCCATCTGGATTATTTAGGCCTTCACAATGAGGGCAATCAGACTTCCTCTAAGAGGACTGATTGCTAGTCTTGTTAACAGGGAGGAGTTAGTAATCAATGTGTTTAATCACAGCCTGACGATAACTTCTATTAAACGGGGACTTCAGAAAGGAAAAACATTTAAGACATGAATCAGGGTTCTATTGTGTTTGAAAAGTTTTGTCTCTTGCTTTGTCCTTAATCTTCCAACCCAGGCAGACTTTTTTCCTACCCAATGTCTGACTTTGTTTTTTTTTTTTTTTTTTAATAGTAAAATCCTATGGATAAGGGATACTAAAACCTATAGGGCACAAGGATGTTTACTTCATGGAAACGTAGGAATGGAGTCTCTAGCAGTGCAGATGACTATGGTTAGTGCTTATAGTTGGGCCAGAACAGTCGCTACGTGTGGTTATGTTAAGTCAACAAATACAAGTCCATTTCTAGAATTCTTTTCTTTGGGGCTGATTTAGAAATATTCAAGTCAGAGTTCTGAATAATACTGGAGCTGAAGAGCTATAATGCACAATCCCTGATGTCAGAATATAAAATAAGGTGTAACAAGTACTTTATTACCTAATACACATTCACTGCAAAGCAGAAAATGCTAATTTCTTTACCCAGAGGTGCAGTGAGTATAATAGAAATGTAAGCCAGAGAGAGAGGTTGTATATTATGGTAGAAAAAAAGATTAGATGTAGAAGATGGAATGTGAGAGGGTCTTTGATAGGAAGACCATATTTAAATAATCATTAACGAGTCATGGCCAAACATCACTTCACCTGTCTAGTAATGTTCTAGTTTAATTGTGAAAGAGAAAAGAACGATTTAGCATAAAGTACTCAAAGATTAAACCAACAAAGGCAAACTGGTGGCTTCAGAGTTTTACAACTACTCCAGGTGTCTTGCCTAAGCATTTTATTACATATATCTTTATTGGTTTTCAAAGGCAATATAACTAGATAGTGTTTTCTTGGCTGAAGGACAAGCTGCTTAGTACACATTCTTGTATACCCAGCAAGCATTATGATAAGTTTATTAACCTGCAGGCATTTGAATTTGTGGCCTTTGGCCTAAATGGTAATGAGTTTATCAGATTTATTTCTTCTGGAGTCAGGGCTAATGTGGGCAGAATGGCAAATTGAATGCTCTGCAGAAAACATTGAGGGGACATTAAAAGAAAGCAAATGGTTATAGAAAACAGATTATGAGATCCCTTTCTCTAGAGGTTACTAGCTTTTCTCTTATTGTATAAACAGGAAACTGAGGCCCAAGGTTATAATTAGAGGTACAGAGTGAGCCCAGGGCTAAACTTGGAACTTGGTCAATAGACCTGTTGTTTTACACCCTGGTGGAAGCTGAGTTCAAAGAGATGTTCTTCCTAAATTTAAATGTTTACTTAGAACTAATCATGACAGGATTAGCCAACAGGGGAATCTCAGATTTGGGCACAGACTTGATATTTATGGTGATGATGATGGTGATAACTTGAACCAAGCAAACCACAGGAAAACAGGATTTGAATCAGTGAAAGAGGGTACAGATTAGAAGGCATTAACAAGTTCACTGTTCTGATTGTTTAGTTGAGTGAGGCACTAGGCAATCTATTCAATGATTTCTTCTGGTGTTGCCTCATGTTGAAACATATTAAGCAGAAATATATTTTTGTTTATTATTTTGCAGTGAGAGAGGAAACTGTCCTCACTACTTCCTTGTCACTTGTGCTCTGTCCTCTGACTAGCAATGCATTTTTATTGTTTGTCCTCTCTGCAGCTGGCATTTCTGATGCTTAAGGGCATTTAGATATAGGGAGAAATGTTGACATTAGCAATGATTCATTGAGTAAATTGACCCAAATTTACTGTGACTGTAGGTCAGTGTGCTGATATCAATTCTCTCAAACAAAACTGCTTTATCAAAATACAGATCAGTGAAGAAAAATTCCCTACTTTTTTTCCCGTCGAAGAAAGCATTCCTGGACCTTTTGACACAGAGTGCTGAATATTTCTGAAAGTAATTATTTCTTTAGGAAAATCTGGCTTTGATAGGTTCATGAGTTGTGAATAGAAAAATGCCAGTGAAGAATGTCTGATTTTCTAACTACAAATAAGACATCGTCCCTTCATGAGTTTGTAATATTCTCCAAGTAGACTGAGGCATGCACAGTATGAGAGTAATATAAAAATAATGTCCAAAATTGATTTCCTAAAGAGGAACTGCTAAAATGCCTACATTGGACCCTTCTGTCATTAGAGTTGCATTAAATGTTTCAATTTCATGCATCGATCTTGGATAGGGTCTATTGGTAGATCAATAATTAATGGAATGGACTGAGAAACTTCAGAACTACCTTTATTAATTTGGTAACATTTATTTAACATATAAACTGCATTATGGGAAGCTCTTGATAAGATGATGGGAGGCAAAAGTTACTTCCCTCTAAGGTAGAGATGAAGAGACTTTCCCTGCAAAGGGCTAGATGGTGAATATTCTACACTCTTTGGGCTATATCGTCACTGTTGCATGTACTCAACTTTGTTTTTGTAATCTGAAAGCATATAAACAATATGTATAGACAATATGTCTATCAATGGACATGGCTTTCTTCCAATAAAAGTCTCATTTACCAAAACAGATGGCAGACTGGATTTGGGCTATAGTTTGCCAATTTCTCTTTAAAATATGGATTGTAGTGGAAGGAAAAAGATGCAGAATGACAAATTATAATAAAATGTCTCAGGACTGTGATGGAATCATATAGTGGGTACTCTGGGAGTACAGAATATAAGTCTAGCCTAGTCTGGTAATAATGATGCTTATGGCAGTCTTCCTGGAGGAGGTGGTGTCTGAGATAAATTCTGAAGTGAAAGGGAAGTTAGGTGAAGAATTATCTGTGGGAAAAGGGAGGAGTTAAAGGATGTTTCATTAATGGGAAATAATATGAGCTGAGGTACGAGGCATGTATAGAGAATTACAGAGATATGTGAATTTTTTGAAGCTTAAAAGAGAAAGCCAAGTTAGTTTTTTCTATGTAGGTGTGGTATTCAGGTGAGAGACGAGGTTGAAAAAATTAGATCAATAGGTATCCAGTGAAGGGTCTTAGGCAAAGGACCAATGCATTTAGGTTTTCATTTTATATAAATACCTCTGGGGACCATGCAGAAAAGGATTAGAAGAAAACCAGCTGAGGCCATGACATCATTAGGAGTCTGTCCAGATGAGGAGTTCTGTCCAGAAACAGGGCAGCAGCGGAAGGTATAGAGAATACAGGGATCAGATTGAAGAAGTGTTTAGAAGCTGCAATCAGCAGAGCCCGTAAGGGTTGATCAGAAGAATGATCAGACTGCATGTAAAGGTGAGAGAAAGATGAAAGTTGGGGATAACTCTTTGACTTAACAGCCCTGTGGTACCACCAGTGACATCGAGAATATTGGTAGGGAAAAGCAACTCAGAGCAGAGGGAGTGAGTTCAGACAAGCTGTAGTTCAGGAAGTTCTGGGAGATTCCGTTGAAGTCGTTCAGCCTGCAGTTGAATTTATGTAACCAAAGGGTTAAAAAGGAACGAGCGAGCAGCTTCTTGTTGCGGGCCAGCCTACACCAGATCCATAGATGCTGATTTGTGGGGAACCAACCCACACCCATTTCTTGGCACAGTCAGAGATGGGTAGGACGCCACTTCACAGCAGGAGGCGACCATGGGCAGTCCCACTAGCAGTCTCACTCCTTGCCTACTCGTTGGCAATCCCCCCACCTGAAAGGGTTAAGGAGAGGAATTAAGCCATTTAGCAAACCAGCAACCTGAACACTGAAAGCAGAAGCAACTGCTAATTGCTAGAGAAGCCATTTGCTAAAAAAATATCTAAACAGTTCTTTCCAAAGCTAGAAATTTATTACTGAGCAGGGATGTTTATTACTAAGACTAGATAAATAGGGAAGTTAGGAAGCTGTTAGCTGAAAATAGTAGATTTTAGTAAAAGGTTAAACATAAAGACTAGTTTTACATCTCAGTGAAATCTAGATAGGCCATCTAACTCCTGATAGGTAGCCAAACATCTAAGCCCTGACGAATGTAGTTAATGGTTCAGGATGCCTTTGCCTACGTGACAGTCCCTTTAAATCTCAAAAGTACAAAGAGCAACCTCTGCATACATCTTTAACTCAGATTTAAGACTTTGAAAATATATGTTTAGCCATTAACTAGGACCTAGAGTTTTGTAGTTTAATACTCTTTCCTGGCTAATAGATAGATTAACAAACCTCCTTATCATAGCATCCATTTGTTTAAGCCTAGGTGAAAATTAAACTACTCTTGTATGTCAACCTTTTAGAGCGGCTAATGATTTGTAGTTTTTTCTACTGATTGTAAAAAGAAACCTCTTGAAAATAAAGGAAATTTTTCTGTGGTAGTTCAGTCAGTGGGAGAAAGGAAAGACTCCTGACTGGGCCCCAGCATTCTGAGAAAGAGTGTTGGACTCATCTCATTCATACCGCCTTGCTGCCCCTCCTTCGGAGTACCCTAAGAATGCCATGGCTGGTGTAGCTCAGTGGATTGAGTGCGGGCTGGGAACCAAAGGGTCCCGGTTTGATTCCCAGTCAGGGTACATGCCTGGGTTGCAGGCCAGGTCCCCAGTGAGGGCCATGTGAGGAGCAACCATACATTGCTGTTTCTCTCCCTCTCTGTCTCCCTCCCTTCCCCTCTCTCTAAAAATAAATAAATAAAATCTTAAAAAAAATAAAAATAAAAAAAGAAGTGCAGTAAGCTGGACTTCTACAGTTTCTGGGAAGAATACCACAGTATGCTATTTTCCAAGACTGGAGGAATGAAGGTAAGGGCTGCTATAGATATAGGAAAGTTAATGGTCGGGGTTCGGGTAGAATCCTGGCCGTTCACTCTACATCACTGTGGGACGGGTCTTGGCTCCCAGAAGTCACAGGGACTCTTCCTACATAGCTAACACATTTCATTCGAAGAAAACCAGGCATAATGAGGAACTAGCATACTGACAAAACAGATATGAAAGAGGCATACCATCTTTCCCTCCAATTTTCCATTCTTTTTATGTTTTGGAGACATAAATTTACTTGGCTTTCAGGAAAGCACCAGAGTTGACAGAGGTTTACTGGAGTCTTTCTAGCACATGTGTGGGCTCCAGAGTTGCTGGGTCTGGTTTGAATCCCAGCTCCTGCCCTGACTACCCAAATCCCAATTTAGGTATTTAAGCTCATTTCCTTTTACATACATATGTGGGTAATTTCATGTAAAATAAAGCTCATAGATTATTGTCAAGATGAAAATTAAATTTTGTAGATGTTATTAGCTCTCTTAACAAATGAGGAAACCAAGATGTACAGAAGTGAAATACACTGTCGAATCATACTCTGGAATAGCAAGTAGCATTTTTGCACTCAGTAAATAATAGTGTCGAATGTTCTTCTGATATACTGTTTGTATGGGCAAACAAAGTTTAGAGTTGATTTATAGGTACCATTAAAAAGCACTTATCTATGTAAACTGGTAAGTCAGGTCAAGAAAATTGGAATGGAGTGAGGTTGACATGTTATCTGCCCTATAGTAGTTTTTACTTGGCTCTATGCCCCATCCCCCCTGATGTGGGAAGTTTGTGCTCATACTAATGTGTGTGGGTGCCACATGCTAGGCAGCAAGAAGCCAGGGGCAATCCCTGACTCTAGTCAGGGCCACTCCTAAATTCGGTTGCTCTGAGCTGACTTAACTGCATTTTGTCCTTCTTCTGGGCAGGGTCTCTATAGAGACATAGTAGCTGTGAGTCCATGGCCTCATCTGGTACAAAACTGCTCTCTAATGAAAGGCCTAGAGCCAAAGACCTCATTTCCTGTCCCCAGAGTCTTCACAGATGGAAGTTAGGATTTCTATTTCACAAAGCAGAAGTCAGAACTACAGTCTGCTGCTCCATGCAGTAAAGCACATTCAAAATCTAATGTCCCCTGCTGCTGACCTTGTTACCGTGGCTGTGTTTCTTCAACGTGGTTATGTCTCTTTTGGGGCTGTGTTTAGCTCACTGCAGGGCCAGACACTTGCAGGCCTGGTAACAGCCCTGCACAGAGCCCAGGGCTGTTGGGCAGCATCATGAGGGGAAAGAAATCTGCAGAGGGGCTGGCAGAGCCCGGTGGCTGCCCATGGCTGGTTGTAGGGACCACTATTCACCACCCTGGACATTCCCTGTATGTACCGTACAGGAATGACCACTAGAAATCCATTCATAGATCCACCTTCTTACGTTATAAACAAAGAATCTGAAGCCCAGCAGATTAATCGCTTGCCTAACTTTATACAGCCACTGGTGGAGGTAGAACCCAAATCAAGATCCCACCCGAGAGACTTTTCCTAGCCTCAGGTTGTTAGTGTTCATTCACTCATGTCTAATTGTCACTCAGTTTATTATGAATCAGTGTTTCTTTGAGATCACGTGTGATCCCTGAGAAATCTGCATCAGAATCTCCTTCTGTGCCTATTGGGATGCAGAGTCCCAGGCCCTGCTGCAAGGCTCCAGGGCTGTCATTTCCATGGCTCTGGAGCTGAAGAAATGTACATTTTCAACATGCACTTGAGATGATTCTTATGGAATATAGTTGTTTTTTAAATTTTTAATAACTTTAGATTTGCACAAGAGTTGCAAAGTTAGTGCAGAGTTCCTATGGACCCTTCATCCAGCTCCTCATGGTGTTATCGCCTCCCCTAACCATGTACAGTCGTCCCTCATTATATCGCGGTTCACTTATTGTAGCTTCACTGTATCACAGGTTGTTTAAAAAAATACATCTAATTCTGTATTGTGGAATTTTCGCTATATTGCAGGATTTTGCAGTATATAGGTATTTATATAATATTTATGATTATAATTATTTTTGCCTAAAAATTTAAAACAATATTAAAAATATAAAAAATGTTATTTCAACATATTAAAAGAATATTAAATTGAAATAAAATAGAGTATGTGTTTCATCAGCGGATGAATACCATACTGTACACAATGGAATGCAGTACGCCACTACCGCTTGCACAAGTTTGCCAATGTGAGATTGTACATGGCACATTATTGGCTGATGGAATGGAAGGCGACCAACCACAACACTGTGTTCTGTATCCTGGGTGCTGATTGGCTCAGTGACCATAGCATCGGTCTGTTTGCTCTCCCGCTTTGTGCCCACGCATTCAGCATCTCTCCTTGTCCACTTCACATCGACGTCTGGTCGCTGCGTGTAGTGTTGCTCTGCAGTGTTGTGTTTTTGTGAAATTTTCATAAAAGCTTGAATTTACTTCAAGCCCTACGAGGCCACCTAAACATTCTGCGCCTTCTAAGGCTTCTGGCAGTGAACCTAAGCGCCAGAGGAATATGCCTACCATCAAAGAAAAGGTGGAACTTCTCGACATGTTAAAGGAAGGTAAAAGCTACATGGCTGTAGGCCGCCATTACAGGATCAACGAATCTACTGTTCGCTACATAAAGAAAGACGAGAAGAATATTAGGTCTACGGCAACAATGACTTTTAACAAGACTGCAAAGAGGGTGGTCACTTCCTACAATAAGGCCATTGTGAGGATGGAGTCTGCATTGGCCCTGTGGATAAATGACTGCAGGAAGAAGAATATCTCCCTGGATACCAACACCATCCAGACGAAGGCCAAGAAACTTTAGGATAGTTTTGTGGAAAGCACGGATGTTCATGATGGTGATGAGGATGAAGACAAGGACGATGATGCAGAAACAGGACTGCCGAGTGCTTCTCCCACCAGACCAACCCCATTCAGTGCCAGCAAGGGTTGGTTTGACAAATTTCAGAGACGCTTTGGACTCAAGAGCATTTCTCTGCGTGGAGAAGCTGCCTCTGTGGATGTCAACTCACAACCATTGATGGACGAAGACTTGACAGAGATAATGAAGTCAGCAAGTGAAGAAGAGGAAGAGGAACAAGATGAACTATGGGTTGGAGAAGAGGAGGAGGTTGGCCTAACACTCAATCGTCTTGCAACCATGGTCAGAATGGCCAAAGAACTTCAGCGAGTGGCTGAAGAATGGGACCCCCAGATGCTTCATCCATTGTACTTCGTAAATACAATTGAGAGTGGCATGTCAGTTTATAAAAACTTTCTCACTCAGAAGAAAAAGCACCAGCAACTCCCCATAACTATGTTCATCACTTGGACGAAGAGATCAGTTATGCCTACACCTTTAGCGGAAATAGAAGTTACGGCCCAGGGCGAAGATACTGCACCACCTGATGAAGCGCCTGATGAAGTGGTGCCTTCAGAAGAGCTGTAATGCTCTTCTTGGCCGTGCAGTACATTCATCTCATCGTCATCACCTTCATCGCCATCAGTACTGCACAGCTACATAATTCATGACCTTCATCATGCAAGTTGTAGTATACTTCACTGGTGAGTACCCATATGGAATTTTATATGTTGTTAAAACTATGTAGGTTTAAGAGTGTAGAAAGTGTTTAAGAGCATATGAAATGTTTATAAGAGTGTGGGAAAGGTTAATAAGAGAGTGGGAAAGGTTTATAGGAGTGTGGGAAGGGTTTATAAAGCCATAAAATACATATAAATAATAAATACAACGCCGCTACTTCATGGATTTTCACCTATCGCGGGGGTCTCTGGAATTTAACTCCCGTGATAGGTGAGGGATCACTGTAGTACAACTATCAAAACCAAGAAGTGAACATCAGAAAAATACTGTTAACTCACAGAGTTAATTCAGGTTTCACAGTTTCATACTCATTTTTGTCGTTGTCCTAGGACCCCACTCAGAGCCTCGCGTTGCTTGTAGTTGTCACGCGTGCCAGGTGTTACTGCTCTGGGCTGTGGTCCCGCGCTTCACGTTTCAATTCGAGCACTGATATGGCTATTTAAATGCAGGCTGCAGTGATAATGCTGTGTAGTAATGCTGTGAAGACTCGATCTGAATTAGAGGAGACATAAAAGGTCATTCGGTCTTGATCCGTCATTTCACTGCTGCAGACACTGCATTCCAGAGAAGAAATGTGAGTGAGTTTTCAGAAAGGTTGGAACTGAGTCTGTATCACTTGGCTCCAAATGTCCTGGTAATCTTTGTGAATACCTGATTATATATTTTTTCTTTATTCTCAAAGCGAGGATTGTGAACAGATTTTAAAATGTTACTCATGATCTCATATGATTCCCCCAGTTATCCATGAGAGGAACGTGAAGAGTCTAGTTTCTGCCAATTTGGGGGTCAGGAAGCAGGTTCAGAGAGGGAAATGGGGCTCCCCAAGGTCTGATGGGCAGCACACACCTGCGACACGTCCACATCCCTCCAGGCTGACTCCTGAGTCGGTGCTGCTTTGTGGCACACGTGCCTCCAGACTTGAACTTAGGTAGTGTAGTTGGATCTGAAATGGATATTGTATGTATTCAAATGGAACATTTGGAGGAATGGTATTTATGCACAAATTCACACAGGGCACTGAAATGGGGAAACTTTGTGAACCTGGCATATTTAGCAATTGTAAGTGGGAGGTGTGGCGTGGGAAGGGAACCGACATGAATTGATGTGCAACTCAGCACTTGGCAGGAAGGACCAGATAATTCCATTTTTATTTTAAATTCAGGTACCTTCGCTGTTTGTCCTGAGAATGAAATTAGTGATTCCTATGAATTGTGTCCCTCCTCACAACTTGGCATGCTTCTGAGAAAATAATTATTTGTTTCTGGGAGAATAAGTGCAGTTTAAGACCCTGTCACTCATGCAGCTACTAGCAAAGGTGCACACAGGAAAGACCAGGCTCTGCTCCTGTTCTTACCACTAAAACTAATTTGGGCCCATAAGCAAATAGTTTTTTCTTGTGATGCTATGCTTCCATCACCCCAAATGTAAATGAGAGGGTAGAGTTGGCAATTTCTTGGGTGAAGCCATAGCTAGGATAAGTTACGGTAGGGTGGCCATCAGAAGGAGCTGGCAGGTTGAACATTCTCTAGACCATTGACCGATGGACGTGAACACACATGAAAAGGTACCAACCTTTTCCTACATTGTCGTGATTCCCAATGTTTTGCTTAGCACTCTTTCCTCTGGGATCTTTCCATCAGAGTATTAACAGAAGCTATTTCCACGCGTGTCTTTATGTTTACTTCTTTAAAGGCATAACCAGTATAGGAAGGTCCCTCTGCTTCCTGTCCAGCCATGCCTCCTCTCCATGGTCCTGTCCCAAATTTCCATGCACCCCAAGTTTCTAGGGCTGAAGTCTCTATCAGCAAGCAGAATGAAGTGGCTTCTCCTTCTGCGAGGCTTTAAATAACCAAACGGTGGCCGAGTGGGCAGTCTTTCGGGAGGAGCCATAGGAAAGGCAGCCCTAGAGGCCAAGGAGGCAGCCTTGGCAAATTGTGAAACGTGGCCATTGTGTCCAACATCTAACTTTGTATCTCCACACCCCTGCCCCAAATAACAAGCAGGCGTAAGGGGTGCCCTGCCGATAGGATTTGCCTTCTAACAGGGGAAGTTAGAAGACCCATCGGCTCAGAATAATCAATCTTTAAAGGTTAGTTGGCCTGGACAATCCCCAAATCCAACAATATAGGGATTTACTTTTCACTATATACTTAAGATTAACTGCAGGAGTTGTCTTGGTCAGTTTACTGACACCTGAGATACAGGACAAGCAAAAATTCACCACTGTTCTCCTATATTATCCTCCATGGGTCCCACATTAATGGCCATCTGTCCAAACCAGGACTATGGTTAGAGAACAGTGATGGCACCACGTTCTCTGTTGGAGAGCTCTGTTTGGATATTGGCACACTGCTTTGACTCATATTTTATTTGGGGTAGCTGGAGTAGAAAGTCACCTTGCCAAGGATGGAGACAACCATAGATATCACTCCTTCTGACTTTTCCTTACATTGATGCATACATCATGTTTAAAGATGAGGAGTTAATTGCCCAAGAAAATAACTTAAGTCATTAGAAGGATTGGGCTTGAAAATCAAGTCTCAGATCCAGAGGAGAGCGCACGCCCTATAAACAACTGTTAACTTCATAGCTCCAACAGGAGAGAATCTGCTTTCTTAGACGAGTAGCCTTTTTCCAAGACCTGTTCAATTCCGAATGCATTGTGATGCATTGGTTTTGCAGAATACCCTATGCAAGGTGCGTGAGAGGTTTTCATTTGTTTGTTTTCAAATTCTTGGCCAATAGTATTTTACAGGTATTCTGAAGGAAAGGGTGGTTTCTATGTAGCCTAAGAAATATTTTTGTGGGTCAGAAAGAAGCAAAAGGCAATGGAGGAAAATCCAGTTCCAAGATTATCGATAGCATTTCAAGCAGTTGTATGAAAGGAAGGTTTGGTGGACCAGTGGATCAATGGGGATTTACAAGGTGGTCCAGCCTTATCCAGGCTGGGCTCTCACGTCTGCATGTGAGGCAGAAGTCGTGTTTAGGTTAAATAGCCTTGAAAGTGTCCTAGGCGGGTGGCATAATACCTCACAAGTCAAACAGGACCATCTTTCCCCCTCCAGGGACAGAACGAATTCCTATTTTTTTGGATGAATATAGATAAAATATTCTCAGAGTTGTGTTATATGAAAAAAGTACAGCGTGTCTTTAAATGCAAATTACATACATTCTTATAGGACGCTCAGTCTGCGAGGTGCAGGTGAGAAGGCAACCTGCTGAGGAAACAGTCCCTTTGTCTCCCATCTCGCACTCTCCTGGACACTCAGCTCATGGCAGGGATGGAGTGTGGAGTCATGCCCTCTGGGCCTCCCACCCTGTCTCACCTTCCCATTCCATTCTCCTCTCCACCCCCCAGAATGGGTCCAACTGAATTTACCTCAATGCATGTAAGATATAGACTAACATAAAACCCAGGCTTCTGACTGTGGCTAGGCTGACGTTTCTCAACGCCCCCACCCCTCTCTCCCTTCCTCTCTTTCTTCCACGTGTATTTAGTTTGTGCCAGTTTGTACCAGGGACTCTAGAGAGCACGTAAGTGAGCTAGAGTCCTATCGCCATGGAGTTTATAACTTAAAAAGAGAGTGAAAACACAATAATTGCTGATATACTCATTCTGTGGACAAGAAATATAAGTCCAGAGTACTAAGGGATCATGTAACTGGACAGCTAACCACCCCGGACTCAGGTCAGGTCATGTAACTGGACAGCTAACCACCCCGGACTCATGCTACTCAATACCTTTGAAACTTTAAGCTCATCACTTAAATAACTCAATTATAGTTTTCTCAACAATTGCATTAGTAGGTTGCTGTGGGAGTTCAACTGAGTAGGGTATGTAGGAGTACCCGGTAACCTATTTATTGAAACCTAAATTATTTGCACTGTTGTCGACCCTCTATCCTGTATCCGTATTTGGTATTTGTGCTGGGCTCTACTGGAAGTGCCTGAGGTGTAGACGATCCGGACTCACCTTTTTTGCCTGGGAAATCAGATTAGTTCAGGGGAATGATGAAGAGATTATACTGTAGGACTCAAGCTATATGCGATGCAGGAGTTCAAAGAAAGGAGGAACCCATCAAGGTGGGTAGAAATATAGAGCAGTCTTCGAACAGGCGACTGGATTTTGTGAGTTCATCTAGAGTGAAATGAATAATCTGGAGTATTACAGGAGGTGTAGGAGAGGAGCATGTTTCCCTTCTTTCCTTCTAGGTTTTTTGGCTGGCCTAATAATTAAATTGACATAAAATGGATTAACAGGAGAAAATCAAATTTAAATTTGTATATACAGAAGAAGCCCATGGAAATGTGAGACTCAAGGAAGTGACCAAAGCAGGCAGATTTTATGCTCTTTAGACAAGAAAATAATACATGTGTGAAGATAAAACAAAGAGGTTTGGGTTTGAAGTAGCAAATTAGTGAAGTGGTACCAAGGTTTGTTTATACAGTCTTCTCAGACCTAAATTCCCTCTCTCTCTACCTCTGGTGATATGATGCCTTCTAACCTTCTGGTAGCTTTCACATGGGAGATTTCCTGGGGTCAGGGACACAGAGGAGGTCAGAGTGTCCTTTCACTGGCTGTATCTTAGCTAACTTCAATTCAAAATCATCAATATGCCCAAGTGACATATTTTGGGGTGGCAGATTCTGCTTTCCTTTTGAGGGGATGTGAGATGTAATAGGTCCGGGTATAAGGATGCTATCACAGTGGAGTCACTTATGATAGGTATGGTAGGAATGACCTCAATGTCAGCTGAGCAAAGTACTGTGGGGCCAGACTGTCTGGGTTTCCTCTTCAATGATACTTCTTCCCACAATGTGGAAGTTCTTTCCACTTGTGTGAAAACACGCAAGTTTCGGGAATCACGCGTGTCAGAGCGCAGCTCTGCGTGATTCCCGTGTGGGCAAGTGTGGATCATGTCTGTGGAATAGGAATTCTCTAATAGGAATTTGGCAAAAATGTATCTTAAGAGATTCTGGCTTGTTGAGTCCTGTTTAATGTATACCCTGGTTCTGTCTGCCACTGGACCTGAATTTACATCCTAATGCTCTGTTAATGAGTAAACCTACCCCTGTTCTGCATAATCCCATGAATAATCAATCCAATGTAAATGTGTCCTAAAACTTTAATAAAAACCCCGGCTAAGCTACCCATGAGGCCTTTTCCTAAAATGGAGGAATTGGTCTCGTGGCTCCGGACTCTCTTCTCCCCGTGTGTCTCGGTATGAGATTCTTTTATGCATCGGGTTGCGGTCACCCACAGGTTTCAGCTGGGACGAAATCCCCATGACACCACAACTCTAAAACAACAAAGTGTCTAGCTTCCAATTACAGACCATTAAAAGAGTGTTGCATTATTCTAGTGTCCCTATTAGTAAATGCATATGAAAGCATTTCCTCTACTGATCTCCAACCATTAGTTCTGAAGTCACAAGAAAGACAGAAATCTATTGCTTCTTTTCGAGATAGCTGTGACTGTGACGAGAGGTTCCCCACATCTTTCCCATCTCAGATCTCGTTGTTTTCTCTCTTATAAATTACTTTACTATTCCATAAATCTGCAATTCCAAAAGTAGGTGGAACAAGTTTTTGAGATTCTTTTATGAGTTCTATATAGCATGTAACTTTTCTTAAGGTAAAGCGATTCTTCCTTTCTGATCACCAAATTTCTTCACTGCCAGTCAAGGCATAATTTTGGTGGTTACTGAAATGGAGATTTATAGTCATACCCATCTGGGAAGGTGTGCAAAATTCATTCTCAAGTAGTATTATTTTCTTATTTCTCCCAGTAAACATTTTCTGGACCACACAGTAGAACATGTAATGGTATGCTATCATGGATTGCATTCTAAAAGATTGCTTGGTTATTTCCCTATTTTCAAAGATATTTCAAAGCTGACTCCCATATGATCTTTGTATTTCCTACTTAAAATGTTTAGCAGAGAACTAGGTATATATCTTTTTATTTTTCTTTGCTGGACATTTTGATGGACACAGTGTTCAAGATTTTTGATTGATCAAATACTGTATTGAGCTATAAATAAATATCAGCTGAAGGAATGGTTGAGGCTGCTCAACAGACACGAAGGGGCTCAACATGCCATGATCTCGGGTGTCTTCCTACTGCACTAAACTTTAGACCGATGCGCATGCAGGGTGCTATGGATAGCCCAGGGTGGACATCTTCAGGGTGGACTAAACTTTAGTCCGCCTGTGGCCCAGGATGGCTATGAGTGCGGCCCAACACACCATTGTAAATTTACTTAAAACCTTTTTTTTTTGCTCATCAGTTTTCATTAGTGTTTGTGTATTTAATGTGTGGCCCAAGATAACTCTTCTTCTTCCAGTGTGGCCCAGAGACGCCAAAAGGTTGTTCACCCCAGACTAAAGGAAAACAGTGATTATCGTTGGGAATGCACCTTGTGCCTGCTCTGGGGGAAGACTGTGTGAATGTGAATCCCAGCTCCACCACTTAATAGCTGGGACGTTGTCTCTTAGATCGTGGACAGTAATGGTAACTGCCTCATGGAGGTGTGCAGATCAAATGAAACAATGCCTATAAGGTAATTTGCACAGCTTAGAATATTATTAGCATGAATTGAATGTTAATTCTCATTATCTTTGGAGTATCCTATATAGGACGACTTTATTTTTAATGCCTAATTTGGTAGAGGGATTTTTCAACCCATTATTTTCAGAAGGAGTCATCAATCCATTATGGTTCAGTTCAGGCATTTCCCCCTGAGGATCATTACAGTGGAGGACAAGACCTCTCCGGTCTTAATTATTACCTGTCCTGCACACTTCAGCTAAATTAGAGCATTGCATGGAAATTGCTGAAGGCAAATGGCCTGGAATTCCATGCCTTTGGGCAGCTGTCTCCTCCTTACAATTGAGGGTTTAATGCTCCCTTGCTTATTGCAGAGTGAAGCGGAGCTCACTCACTTTGATTCTTTACTTGAATTTAAAGATCTAATTGAAACCGGAAAGGACACCGGTGTTCGGGCTGCCTGTCACTACCAATCCCAATGAGCAATGACAGCGATTGAATCTTTATGGCGCTTTATTCAGATGGCCGGCGATCCAAGAAGATGGCTGGTTCACACCCTAAAAGACCATCTTTTCTTTTCTTTCCAGGCCAAGGTTTTTATAGCAGGGAATAAACAAGGTGTGGTGAGGGGGTTTGAAGTTCAGGGAGGATTAGGTGAAAGAAACTGCAATATTCCTGCCCTGGGCAGTTAGCTGTTCCCAGGGGCGGGTGGTCGTCTGTTTCCCCCTGGAACACAAAGGCCCAGATGCCTCCAGTTGTCCCCAGGCGGTAATCTTTAGCGGTGCCCCAGGAGGTCGGCTGTTTTCCCAGGAGCCAGGATGGGCCTTATCTGTAGTTTCGGAAACAAAAGCTTTAACATATACATTACTTACTAGGCTTATAACTTTTTATCTTAAACTAAAATTTTCCAACTCTTCAGTCGCCTATCATAATCAGTCAATATTTGCTGGACCAGGAAGCCAACCACCCATCCCTGGGATCATGGGCCTAAATTGCTTCCTCTCCTTCAAGTTGTACTTCATCAGTGTGGGTGTCCTCAAGACTTGCCACGTGGAAATCTTTAGACCTATCAGCTTGAAGAAATTTTTTTTTTTTTTTAAATTTTAAGCCCCAGAGGTCTCTAACTGAAATAGCTCTTGGGTCAACTACTAGGTATGAAAAAAAAAAGTCTGTATTCAAGGGGTCCCTGTAATAGCAGCTGTATTTCCCATGGGAGTTGGTGGTTCTTTGTTCAGTAAGCGTTATTGCAGCCATCCGTTGCTCAGAAATCCCATCCAGCACAGTGCTTTCATTCACACCGTGGATGCGCTGCTCCAAAATCTATCCTGAATCCTGCTACTTCCTCCCATCTTCGGCACCTCTTCCAGGCCATCGTTTTCTTTCACCTTGAGTTACTACAGTCACGTCTTCTACAGCTTCCCCGAAACAGTTCATTCCTCACACAGTAGCCAAACGATCCATAAAAAAAAATAAAGCTAATACAAAAATAGTGATAGTGATGGCTATCCTTGATACAGCAGTCACCAGGCACTGGATCCTGTTTGTTTAAAATAGCTTTATTGAGATATACACTGCCCATATCATAGAATCCACCCCTGGTGTCCTCAAATGACTCTTTCAGAAATGTAAATTCACTGAGGGACAAGCACTGTTTGCGGTGGGACACGCTCAGTTCATGTGGCCTTGGGTGCCCGAAGGGAATGGATTCTTCTCTGTGGAATTACCTCGGAAACCACTGCAGCGTCTGTGGAGCCAGCCCTGCCAAGCAGTGTTTATTTCTCTGTCTCCCCCTCCCCCTGTGAGGGAAGGGGAGCTGGAGGCCTGGCCCGGGAGCCTGGCCCCCAGTGAGACTCCTTTGCATTTTAAGTAGAGAATCCCACAAGTCACTCAGTCTGTTAACTCATGTGGAAATGCTTCTGTGGCTTACATCAGCCATTCACTGAAGGCACAGTCTTGATTTTATGCTTAAAAGATATACAGATAGTAATAGCTTTGGATAGCAGAAATATATTTGTTTATTGACTTTAAGGAAAAGGATTTCAAAAAGGAGAAAAAGTAGTGCAGTGTTGTTCCAATTAGATTAGGAAGCATCGCCCCTGGGCAAGTGTTGGGTTCATTTAAAATGTAAATGAGCTTCCACCGTCATTCACTCCAAGCCCCCTCAGCCTCCATTTAGTGAAATCAAATGGGTTTTTATATTGATAAGCTGTTCCGCTCACAGCGGGCTCTTCCTTCTCCACACACTGACGGTTGTCCTGCTTCAAGTTCTCACTGGCTTCCTGTCGGAGAGGAGGCCTGTTCTGCCTCGCGTAACCCGGCCAGCTCTGTAGGAGGGGGACATTCACACCTCCAAGAGTCCCAGCAGTGGCTGTCAGGTACCAGGCCTTTCCAGTGCCACCCTCTGAGGGTGCCCAGGGTGAAGAGGTCAGCAAAGAGAATGCCCCAGTGAGGGACAGGCGGTTAAAAAGTGATGGTTCCTGGGGTCATGGCTTCAGAGGAACAGGCAGGCGAATCACAAGAGAAGCAGTGGGTTGGACTTGACAGTGAGTGATCACAGTGTGTGTGGGGGCAGTACAGCGAGGAAGGGAGAGCAGCAAACTGCGAGCGTGGAAACCGGGTGTGCACCTCGGTTCAGAGCCTTCATCTGGGGAATCTGTGCAATTCGTTCTCCTCGTAGGTCCTCAGTTGGTTTTCCTGTCTGTCTCGTGGGTGGTTTGGATGAGCTGACTTCCGAGGCTTCTTCCAGCTTCACTGCTCAAGGCCACGCATTTCAGTTTCCATTTGGTGACGTGTTTGTGGTGTCATCCAAGGCCTTTTGTTGCAGGTTTCCACATCCTTTGTATTTACATGAAGTTTGTTGTCTGTGAAAGAACTTTAATATGTCTCAGCACCCATATGTGTAATCTGTGGCATGTAAAAGAGACCATATATGTAAGGTAGACAGAGTGATTACTACCCGAGACCTAGATGTCCATAAATTTAACCAGTGCTTCAAGGCAAGGGATTAAGGAAGAAGCACTGTCCAGGGAGAAGAGGCTGATTACCTGGATGACCTTGGAAAGATCTTTCCACTCCTTTGAAGCACACAGTGGTGATGTCTGCTCTGCCTGCAAGTATAGGGCACAACCAGGTTACCATTTTAGGGTGCCTGGAATACCAAATTCCCTGTTGTGGAACGCATGTATGGCGGTCGCTGTGAAGAATTGAACTCCATCCCTGGACGCCTCTTGCTTTCTCTGAAGCCGTCCCTGTAACTGTCCGTTCAGTTTACCCAGGGAGGCAGCAAGGTGCGGTGACTGAGTTTAAATCCTGATGACGTCACCTGCCAGCTCTTTAACCTCGCATCTTTCTGGGCCTCAACTTCTAGACCTCTGAAATAGGAGCTACAATAATGCATGAGTTTTCCTAAGAGTAATCTGAAATCATTCATGTACATTACCTATCTCAGGATCTGACGCAGAGTAAGAATATAGTGAAAAAGAAATGTAGCTCTTATTCTCACATATTTTAGAGCCAACCTTGGGTGCCACCTTCTCAATTAAGGCATTTTTTATGACTTTGACCCATAAAGATCTATTCATTCTTAAATGATAGCAATTAGTACTTTTACAGCCTAATTTAGCTCTTGCCTACACACTATCTTGGAATAGCCCTAACGGCAAAACTTCCGAATAATATAATAAGCTCCCTAGTGAAAGAGGAGGCGCCTGAGACAAGTTAAGTGTCTTGAGCAAAGTGAAGCAGCTAATGAATTGCTTAGTCCTTATTTTCTGGCTCCAAGGCCACTGTGTTCCCCACTGTTTCTCAGAACACTCCTTCTCTTCTTAACTTGAAGTCTGGTCGTGTTTTCTCCCAGATGGTGGCACTTTTTCTGGCAGTTGGGAACCAGGCTCAAGAGATGCCACTGCTGAACTGACTTGTTCTGAAAATACAGGCCTGGAGATTTCCTCCTCTGAGCCTCAGTTTCCCTTTCAAACGGGACGGCAGCGGTAGTGACTAGCAGAGCTCGGGTACTGGAGCCAAGCAGAACTGGTGCTGTCTCCAGCTCTGTGGCACTGAGCAAGTTACTGGTCTCTCTAAGCTCATTTCTCCTGAGCTTGGGCAAGACATTGACCCCACAACCCACAGAGAGCTATGAGGCTTCAATGAAATCGTGTGTGTAAAGCACTTGCTGCAGTGGTTGTATTTTTGTTGTTGGTGCTGTTACCTTAGTAACAATACTATTATTTCTGGTGGTTGTCGTCGCACAGTGGGGAGGAGCACAGGCTGTGGAGGCAGACCCCACTTGGATGTCAAGACCACGTCCGTTTCTCACTAGCTGTGTGACTTTGGGTCACTCAGGTGTACAATTGGAGGTGTGATGATGCCTACTTTACAGGGTTGGTGTGGGGATTAAATGGCGTGTTCTAAGTGTTTTGCACATTGCGCAGTATGTGAACATTCAAAACTTAGCTGATATAAATGATAATGCTAATATCTACCAAGCTTTAACTTTGGTGATCTCCTGGTGATAGAATGGAGACTTTGGGAAGAAATCGAGTTCATGCTGTAGAACTTGGTGAAGCCATCTGTGGGGAGGCGTGGAGTAAATATCCTCAGACGTAGCCTGCCAGACATCTGTCTCCAGCCAGGGCAGTGGCTTTTGCAAAAAACAAATGGGAGGCGGAGGCTTTTGGCCTCCTTCCCTGGGACCTGTTTCTTGGCACCGCTGCTCAGACCTTCGCAGACCAGCTGGCTAAATGGAGTGTGGCTGGCTCTCTCTGCCCTGCGCCTCACATCAGCACGTGGAGGGGAAATGCACAGGAGGGCACTTGCGAGGAGCTGTGATGAAGCCGGAGACTCTGCAGTCTGTAATGAAATGCAACATCGATGAGGCCTTGCAGGAGGGAATAAAGAAGACCAGGAAGCAATGGCCAGTATGAGTAAGTGCTCTTTGCAAAAGTACTTCCCTTTTATTACAAGGGGCCTCTGATTAGATGCATTTTAACAAAACCCTCAGGTAAATCACATTAATGTTTGGAAAGCACGAGACTAAAGAATTTCTAAGATCCCTTTCTATTATAAGTTTTTAGGACTAAAAGGGCTTAGAATAGTAAGAAACAAAAACCAAGCAGCGTCAGTGATACTGCTATTTTATTCTCTCAGAAAAAGAAGAGATGTCGACCCTGTTAGGTAGCAGCTAGGAATGAGCAGCCAGAGTGGAAATAAAGCAGCGCCCCGCCCACTGCAATCCAACAAAGAACTTAAAACAGGAGGCTAGGAACAAAAGGGAGACATGTCTCACCAATTAATTCAGCAGTCCTGAGCCAGGCCCAGTAAGACTGCCAGGTGTTCTGAAAATCAAAAGAAAAACTGTGATAGCACAGGAGGTGGGGACCCCTTGAAGTCCTGTATGTATTGTTTCCACTGTCTGGGAAAGAAAGCCTTTGAAACTGTGTATTAATGCCAAGGTCTGGAAAGAAGAGGAGGAAGGGGAATCTAGAAGCTGGTTACAAGCGTAAAACCCCTAAAACCCCAGTAGTTGGGGAACTCAGACTAGCTGGGTGCCCAGTTGCAGCTTCGTGCTCACGTGTATTTCATAAATAAACTTACTATCTCATTTCCATATACGTATTGTCTCTCGCCTGAATTCTTCTCTTGCAAGTAGCAAGAACTGAGGAGGAGGAGTCCCCTAACTCGCATCTCCCGGGTAACAACCCTTATTTGTGATATAATTGCAAGCCCCCTACTGACGCAGTGAATAGATTTTCTTTCTTCTTTTTGTTAGTTGAAAACTAGGGAGGGAGAAACGTCAAGGGACACAAGATTACTTATTGTATTCAATGATCTTATAGGTCTGTTGTAGTTTCTAGCCATATCCTTTTCTGCTCCCTGGATATTCTCATCCATCAGCTACTCAGGGTTGCTTTCAAGAATTCTATTAGAAGCAAGATAGGAGAGGGAAGGTGACCCCCCAAAGGGAGTGTGAGGTAGTGCCAACAATGACAGGAGTGATGGATGGCAACAGTACCACCAGAAAGAGCCCCCCAAATATGTAAAGAATTTAGTTCAATGAAGCCTAGAATGCTAAGTGGTATTCTGAGTGATTTATTACATGGTCGAATAAACATGGGAAAGAGAGTTACTTTAGTCATATGTTTAAAATATTTCTCCCTCTTTGTAGCCCAGTACCTGGAGACAATAGGGACTATTGCCAGTGAATTTATTCTTTAGCCTTTCCAACAAATGTTTATTGAGCTTCTATTAGCTGTCAGGCATTGTACTGGGAAAAAGAACAGGGATTTCATTCTTTTAATAGCTTTATCAAGATATAATTCACATACTGTTTGATACACACATTTAAAGTGTTGGATTCAATCTTCTTCAATTTGTTGAGGCTAGTTTTGTGTCCCAACATATGGTCTGGAAACCCATATTATCTTGTTGACCATTGTCACTCCAGTAAGTTTAATTAAAAGTTAAAAAGATAAAGTGTAGAATTCAATGGATTTTAGTATGTTTAGCAATATATGTGACTGTCACCACAGTCTACTTCAGAATAATTTCATCACCTCAAAAAGAAGTCGCATACCACTTATATATTGCTCCCCTGACTCTGCCGACTCCCAGTCCTAGGCAATCACTGGTCTACTTTTTGTCTGTACAGGTTTATCTATTCTGGACATTTCATATGAACGGAATCATATATATATGTGTGCTTTTATGACTGGCTCTTTTCATTTAGTGTAATGTTTTCAAGGTTCTTTCACATTATAACATGCATCAGCACTTCACTCCTTTCTAAGGTAAAAAAATATTTCATTATTTGGATATATCACACTTTGCTTACCCACTCATCAGTGGGCGGACACTGGGTTGGCTACATTACATACAAGCTTCCTGGGTGGACACGCTTTCATTTCTCTTGGGTACATAGCTAGTGGAATTGCTCGGTCATATGGTAACTCTATGTTCAATCACTTGAAGAACTATCAGACTGTTTTCCACAGTGCTGGCATGAAACTTCAGTCTTGGTGAACTTAAGGAAATAGAGTCAAATCGGAGGTGGCAGCATGTGGGTGTCTGACCATATGTAGTCTGTCTCATCGCCCATGCGCTTCATTCTTCCCACCTCCATCTGTTTAGGCTACTTAGAGCATCTCTTTCAAAATGTGGTTTCTCTACTCAAGAATCTACTACGGAAGCCCAATGACTGGTAATGATTAAACCCTCCAGGACGATCATCGAAGCGCCCACACTATGACGCAAACAAAGCACAGTGGTTTGGGCATAGAAATTAACACTAAAAAGACTTGGGTTTTAATTCAACCTTGAAAATTTATTTGCCTTATGATCCTGTCTATATAGTTAATTTATTTCTGCCTCAGTTGTTTTGTGTCTTAAATAGATTGCTATAAAGATTTTAGTACAGAATGTTTAGTGCAGTTTCCGGCATATTATAGCTACTCAGTGGGTAGTGACAATATAATAGCAATATAAAATAATAAGTTGTATCTCTATAAATGAGCTGCAAACATTTAGAAAATGAAATTAAAATATAACATTTACAAGAGTATAAAAGATACCCATAAAATCTAGGGATTAATTTAACAAAGAGATCTGTGAGACCCCTTTGCTCCCAGCTCTAAAATGTCCCTAAGGAATTTAAAGAAGAACCTAAATCGATGAAGATAACATGTTAATGAACTGGGAGATTCTATATTGTTTGGATTAAACACAATCTCAAACAAAATGTCAAGATTTTTTTTTTGTAGAAACAATCTTATTTTTAAATTTATATAAAAATACAAAGCACATACAACATTCAAAGACATCTTGAAAAAGAACAAAGATGAGTTATGTTGCTTGATATGAAGATTTACAAGCCTTAGTAACCAAGACAGTAATATATTAACACAAGGCTATACACATTGATCAATGGGGCAAAGTAAGGTTCAGAAATAGATCAATACACATATAATTAATGTCAATAAAAGGTCAAAGGCAATTCAATGAGAAAAGGAAAGTCCTTTTAATAAATGGTGCTGGAATGACTGAATAAACATAAGGGAAAAATGAATCTCAACCCCAACTTCACACCATTCACAAAATTACTCTAGATAAATTATAGACCTAAACATAAAAGCCAAAGCTTTGAGCCTTTTGAAATAAACATAGAATAATACATTTATGATCATTGGGTAGGCAGAGGATTTTAGAGATGAAAGAAAAAGCAGTAATGACAAAAAAGTGATAGATTTTATAAAAAATAATCCATGTTCAGTGAAAGAAAATAAAAGGGTTTAGCTATAGTCTGGGAAAAAATATTTGCAGAGAACATTTTACAGTGAACTTGATCCAGAATAAATAAAGAACGAGCCAAAAATACAAAGACGAGCAATCCAATTAGGCAAAAGATTTGGACTCTTCACAAGAAAGGATGTATGAATGGTGAAAATGCCCATGAAAAAGCACCTAATGCCAACGGTTACCAGAGAAACGCAACTTAGAGCCACGGTGCAGCACCGCTTCACGGTGGCAGACACCTGTCGGTGGGAAGGGGGCAGTGAGGAGCCAGAGCCCCGCTGCTGCCCACGGAAGTGTTCACATAGCGGAACACCCGCTTCGGAAAACAGTGTAGTAGTTGCTCCGAAAATTAAACATACATCTGTGTCTGCTGACCCAGAAATTCCACCTCTAAGAATTTACCTCTAAGTACCTACCTCTAAATTCATTTCTGAGAGAAATGAACATATATCTTCACAAAAAGTTTTGAACAAGGTTATAGCAGCTTTACTAGTATATAGCCAAAAAAGCTTTACTAGTAGCCAAATGACCATAAATAGGGCAATGAGTGAACAAATTGTGGCATATTCATATAAAAGAATCCTCCTCAGCTACATAAAGGAAACAAACTGTTGATACTTGGAAAAATATGCATGAATCTCAAAAAAAAATTATGTTGAACAAACCAGTAAGAAAAACTGGGAACACACCATCTGATTTTATTTATATGAAGTTCTAGTTCATGGTGATAGAAATCAGAACCACAGTGACCGAGGAGTGGCGGAATGACTGGAATGGGGGTGGGGGAATTTTCTACATATTGACTGCAGTGTTGGTTATATGGGCGTATCCATTTGCAAACTCGTGTAACTGTACGCTGAAATCTGCATTTCTCTCCATAGACGTTTTACTTCAAAGAAACAGCCTTAAATTCATCCTTGGAAATTTATTAGATTTGTGTACTTGGCAATATAATTTATCTCTCTGCCTCAGTGTCTTTATTTCTTTAATGGATTGTTACAGTATATAAAGAGAAATGTGTGTTAAATGCTTACAGCTATTTTTGGCATGTTATAGACACTAAGACACACTGCATCATCAATGCAACTAAATTTCCAACTACTCAGATGTTTGCTGTAATCAATTAAGAATCTGGACAATTTTGCACATTCCCCTCTGCATTTTCTCTGTGCATGTTGTCCTGGGTGTGTGTGCTCTGGCTCAGCAAAAAGGTCCTCATTGACAATGAAGGCAGCACTTGCCTCCTGCCGAGTGCTAAGATGATCTTATATAAACCCTTTGACTTCTTTCTGCTTGAATGTCTCATCTGGTTTTCTCATGCCTGGCTGTATATTAGAACCGCTTGGTGAGATTTTAAAATTGTACTGATGCTTGGTTCTCACATCTATAGATGCTCGTCTAATAGATCTGGTACGGGGCCCAGGTATTTGTATTTTTTCAAAGCTGTCCAGGGATTTAAATATGACATCAGAGTTGAAAGCCACTGGGTCAGGTGGTCTTTAAAGACCCTTTCAGTTCAAATGGGAGTCTACAAGCTGAAAACATTCAATGTTTTGGTTAAGCCACGTTTTTTATTATTGTTCTTAGTGAGGTGGTTGTCACTGAATTACAGCATGCTTAGGCAGAATGCAATTTCCATCTGAATATCAGCCCTATGCTTTCTACTGCCTCATACCCAGCCTTTTCACCTCATTTCTAAAGCATTAGACTTTCTTACTTATGGTCTTATTCATGGTCTCTGCTTCTAAATATATTCAGTACCTCCTATAAGGAAAGTATTTTCTCCTTTCTATTTTTTTAGCCATTGTTATTCTTATTGTCCTCCTCTCTGAATGGAAGCCATGATCTTACTCCTCTGGAAAGGCAGACAGACCGTGAGAGTGAAATCTGAAGGCAGTCTTTCATTCCGCATGGCTCGGATGCAGCGCGTCGGCCAGAAAACTGTCCCGCGCAGTATCGTGTCTACTTGCTGTGTCAGCGAAGTAAGGCAAAGGAAATCTGATATAAAGCCTCCTGAAGTGCAGAAAGATTTATTTATTTTTTTAATCTGGAAATTGCAGAACAGAGGAAAAGTAGCTTTATTCTTTTCTTTCCATGTATAATAAGGTATTCAGCCGGGGTGGAGCAGATGAGATCACTAACAGCATTACAAATAGCTTGATGAGGTGGACTGATTTTGCGAAGATAATGATTTTGAATTCGTAAAGAGAGGAAAGAGTGGGATTGTGGGATTGCTCCTGAAGTCCCTTTCAGTTCCAAGGCACTGGGCTAATGGTGCCCACCTTTGAAAAATAATTTGCTATTGTCCATATTTACCAAGTGGTTGACAGTACAATCTATAGCTTAGAAGCCAGTATGGATGGGACTTTTTTTTTTGCTCTTATGTGGGGAGAAATAACAGAGTAAATCTTTTGATGATTGAAGTAGGTGATATGTGATCTCAGCTACCGTGCCCATTCAGTAAGGTGGCATGCTTCCGCTCTCCTTAATTTTGATTAAAGAAAAAACTCAGTAGCTTTTTTAATAGAAAAAAAAACTCTCACTCCTCTTCCCACTTTGTGACTTCTCATGCTTAGGAAAAAAAAGCATACCAAATCTTTCAAACTGGTGCCTAGTAAAGATGAAAGGACGTCCTAGCATGTATATGATTCTGAGTTGCTTAAATGCATGATTTTTTAAAATATATTTTATTGATTATGCTATTACAGTTGTCCCATTTCCCCCGCTTTTTCCCCTCCACCCTCTGAACCCCCCTTTCCCCACCCTTTAGTTTTTGTCCATGGGTCATACACATAAGTTCTTTTGCTTCTGCATTTCCTATACTATTCTTAACCTCCCCCTGTCTGTTTTCTACCTACCATTTATGCTACTTATTCTGTGCCCCTTTCCCCTCCCCCTACCACTCCCCTGTTGATATTCCTCCATACCTTATATAAATCCCTTTAACATTTCATACAATAAAGGCTGGGTGATGATGAACTTCTTGAACTTGACCTTATCTGAGAAGCACTTTATCTGCCCTTCCATTCTAAATGACAGCTTTGCTGTATAGAGTATTCTTGGATGTAGGTCCTTGCCTTTCATGACTTGGAATACTTCTGTCCAGCCCCTTCTTGCCTGCAAGGTCTCTTTTGAGAAATCAGCTGACAGTCTTATGGGAATGCCTTTGTAGGTAACTGTCACCTTTTCTCTTGCTGCTTCTAGGATTCTCTCCTTATCTTTAATCTTGGGTAATGTAATTATGATGTGCCTTGGTGTGTTCCTCTTTGGGTCCAACTTCTTTGGGACTCTCTGAGCTTCCTGGACTTCCCGAAAGTCTATTTCCTTCACCAGCTTAGGGAAGTTCTCCATCATTATTTGTTCAAATAAGTTTTCAATCTCTTGGTCTTCCTCTTCTCCTTCTGGCAACCCTATGATGCGTATGTTGGGCCATTTATAGATGTCCTGGAGGTTTCTGAGCCCCTCCTCCATTTTTTGAATTCTTGTTTCTTCATTCTTTTCTGTTTGGATGTTTTTTTTCTTTCTGCTGGTCTACTCCGTTGATTTGAGTCCCAGTTTCCTTCTTATCCCTATTGGTTCCCTGCAGATCTATCCTCATTTGTTCAAGTAATTGCTTCATTTGTTCAAATAATTGCGATAATTTTTTGTTGAATTCTGTGGCCAACCTGATTACCAGTGTTTTAAACTGTGCATCTGATAGGTTGGCTATCTCTTGGTCGGTTAGTTCTGGAGCTTTGATCTGTTCTTTCATTTGGGCCATTTTTTTCCCCCTCGGTGCGCCTGTTGCTTTAAGGGGTGGAGCCTTAGGTGTTCACCAGGGTGGGTCAACTCACGTCACTATTTTGTGACATGTCTGTGGGGGTGGGGTAACCCTCGTAGTTGTGCTGTGACGCAGCCAGACTGGATGTAAGTGTCTTCTTTAACTCCTTGGTTGTCGGACTTCCTCTCAGTTTGATTTTCTGTCAGATCTGGCTGTTTTTGTTTAATTAAATTGCTGTTTTTTCCTCGTTTGGTTGTGTGCGGAGGCACGGTGTGTCCACTTACGCCGCCATCTTGCCGGAAGTCTTAAATGCATGATTTTTAAAAGTCCCTTCTGGCCACCTGACATGAAGCATTTATAGAGTGATTTGTAAATATGCTGCCTCTTGAACAGCTCAGATATTAGTGTGCTCACCACTTCACAGATATCTTTAAAAAAAAATTAGGACAGGTTCTGGAACTTCACCAAGCAGTCATGTCTAATCCCTCTTTAATATCATAGGACTTTCTCAGTATCAGGCAAAATGTGGCAACTCTTTTCCAAGTCTTAAGTCTTTCTTGAAGCAAGGCAAGGAATAAATAAGTAGCTGTTGTTATTTAACACAGACTTAGATTGCAGGCGGCTTTTTTTGGGGGGGGCAGCCTCATTTTTTTCTGTTTAGTGAACTCAATCTCCATGGCTGGTTAATTCTGTCACTTGAGAGTGTGATTCAAATGGAGCCAGGCTGAGTATCAAGATGTCCCAGGTTCAAGTCCACAGCCCTCTTTCTTGCCAGCCATCAGCCCATAGGTGTTGGTTATAAGAGAGATTGAGACATGTTCAGTGCATCCTGTCGCTCCCAAAGCAAACTTGGGACCATGGGAAAGATAAGCTGGTTTTAGCAGTTTGGGATAATAGTTCTGGATCTGCTCAGAATGGCTGGGTGACCTTGGGTAAGTTTTCTGAGTTGTTGTAAAGACTAAATTGACAGAGTACCCTCCTTACCCATCTCAGAGTTCAGTATTAAGCATACTGTTCTTTTATGAAGGTGAGTACATCATTACATTTTTGGATTGGTAGAACTCTGAAACCTTTTGAGCACTAAGTGTTAAAGTTTCAACTGCCCTTTCCTTTTCTTCTCCACTGAATTTCTTTGAGCATGAAAGTCCCTTTCTTTAATGGTCCTGTGACTTTTAGACGTGTGTTTCGTCTCCACTGCATTGCAAGCACACAGAAGAACTCTACTGGTCGTTAAATTCTGTTATGTTTATTATAAACACAGGGATGGGTAGAGGAAAAAATAAAGCCTGCAACTGTAAAATCCTGTTGTGAACTAGGGGATAACAAACTACGACCTCAGGCCATTAAGCTGTCCTAACCACTTAGCACTGTGCCAGGAGGTCTTCACATAGGTGTTCAAACCCATAAAAGTGTTGTCAGAGTGACATTATATTTGATTTCCTCACTTCTCTTCATTTTTGGGCAAGGTCACACATTTGGTTAGTGGTTGCTAACCTTCTGGAAGCCAGGTTGGTGTTCAAAAACTCCCGATGCCTGTCTGCACCCACCTTCCCCCCCCCGCCCCCAGGCATGCTCGCCCATTGGCTGTAGCACTCCTCGGTGTCCCGAGGAGTCCTGAGGCGGTGTCTGGAGGCGGGGACCCATGCGGCTCCATATTGGCTTTCCAGTCCATTGCTACCAGCTGATAGCTGGCTTGTGAATGAGTGAGCATCCTCGTTTTAGCTTAATAATATTCTAGAGCTAGATCACTGGGGGTCAAGCTGAAGCTCTGCCTTTTCCTCAGCATAATATTTATGATATTATGCATAACAGGGCCTCACATAATTTCTGTGTCTTAGTTCCATCATCCATAAAATGGATATAATAATAGTACCTATTTCTTAGGGCTGTCGTCAGGATTAAATGAGATAATGTGAAGATGTTGGAACAGCGTCTGCACATAGTTAGTTCTTAATAAATGGTGGCCCTTTCCCCTATGCAGTACCGCCTTCAAATATATGACTGAAAGCCCATTTAATCACTCAAGGTGGGATATGGCAGTAGGTATGTATTTGATGATTACAGATGTTAAGTGTGTGCTTGTATTTTGGGTCACGGTTGATTCCTATGTGCATCTGGGGAGATGACTAACAGCATAGTGATTTATGTTTCTACAGCTTACTATTTTAGCTAGCATTTGAATAGGACCAAAATGGGCACCAACCCAGCTAATGATAGTGCTCAGCCATCTACCTGAGTTTCTTCTATCTTCAGTTCTATTTTTAGAAGTGCAGAAAAATTACCAGTCACTTTAGGAAGCAGGAGTC
>PVJI01007387.1:0-78661 GCA_004026765.1 Micronycteris hirsuta | reverse complement strand
ACTCAGTTTTGTGGAAGAATCACCGAAACTGAAATATTAGTGTGATCAGGAGATTTTTCTAAAGGAAGGAGAATTTCAATAATACTACAAAATGCAAATGTATTTTTTCCCTAGAGATTCTCACTACCCCTCACATACATATTTTACCCATTTAAATCCTGTTCCTGATTAAGATGTTAAGCAGTCTGATACAAACCCAGCTCTTTAGTCTTTTGCTTTAAAAGATGTTCTTCCTTTTTTAAACTTACATTCAAGATGCACCTGGCTTTGTTTACTTGGTTATTCTTGCTTCTATTTGCCCAGGAAGGTATGGCTTTTGCAGGGGAGGCTGGAGTCTCAGCAGGGGAGCTGGACACCACAGAGCACTCTAAAAGCACGGCTTCCCAGCAGGTGAAAATGCGATTCCGAGAGGTGCGACAGCGATTCTGAAGCCATAATGCATCGTCGCCTTCCCCTATGAGTGACCATGTGCACCTGCTCTCTCTCTCTTTTTAGATATTTACATTTTCTCAGAATATTGTTTTTTTCTTTAAGGGAAAAAAGCAGCACCATGGGTTCTGTCATATTGAGTTGGGTTTTGGAAGTGACTAGAGCAAGCATACAGTGGTGATAAATGGGCCAGGAAGAAAGCTAGCTTCTTTTCTCAATAGAGTCACAGGGTTTTCAGTTGGAGCGTGTTAAAGAGCTCTGTTGTTCACTTCGGGGAGGCCTAAGGTGAAAACAAAATTGGGCTGAATTGTGCAAATGCGAGGAAGCTTTTAGATTTTGACTCAGACTGGTGAAGAGTTCTGTTTTCTCCTGGGCCTGTAATAGTCCCGTGCAGTCCCTTTGTTCTCATGATCACCCCTTCGAGTATCAGAGGAGGGAACGACCAAGGTCTTCATTGGCTTTTTTGCTGGAGACCCCTGTGATTAGGATATAGGTGAGGAAAAAAATGATGCAAGTATTACCTACAATATAATTATTGTTCATAAATATTATAATGATGTTAATGAGAGCAGTCGTTTGAGTTAAGTATGGCCAGGCTCTTTGCTGATTCTCCCTCACTCACTGTGAAATAATAAAACCTTATGAAGTTATCAACATTATCACCATATTTCAGTTGGGAAAACTGGCTCTCTACCAGGTTAAGTAGTTGCTTGAGGTCATATTGCAAGTTAATGGCCATGCCCAGGATTCAAACCACTGCCCTCTAACTACAGAGTCGACCTTATTATTGGCAAACATTCACTTCGTACTCTGCCCATGGTACTGGGAACCTATTTAACCTAAGACTTTTGAAGTGTGGATGTCATACATTGTGGGTAGCATGTTCTTCATTTACTGGAAGTTTGGGAACCACTGGAGGCCTCTGGAATTGGAGTAATTGATCATGAAATGTCAAAAAGAAGTAAAAAGCATGTCGCTAAGAATAAGACTCGGGGCCTGTTGTTAAGATACTTGTAATTTTTTAGGAGAAATGGGCACTGACCAAGCAGTTACCAAAATAATTATGCGGTTGCTGTTGTTGCAAGTATTATGGAAAAGGTAGGGAGCTAGGGGCACACACACATGCATGTGTATGCACACACACACACACATGTATAGACACATGCACACATCTGCACAGCACATGTGCATGTGTGTATGTGGTATGTGCATGTGCACACATAAGTGTGTACACACATATACATATACATATGAGGGGGGCCCCCCAAAACCAGAATTTATTTGTAAAAAATCATGTATTTATTCTACATGCTTAGACTTCAGTCACCTTAAAGTACTCTCCTTTTGATGCAATATACCTATTGAGACATTTTTTTCCACTGCTCAAAATAGTTTTTGAACATGTAGATTTTCATGCCTTTTGGTGTTTCTGCCATTTTTTGTTTCACCTTTCCACATCAGCAAAGCATTTCCCTTTGAGGATTTCTTTCATCTGGGGAAACCAAAAAAAGTCTCTTGGGGTGAGATCGGATAAATAGGGAGGGTGGGGCATGGGGGTCTTGCCATTTTTGCTCAAAAACTGCTGAATACTCAGTGCCGTGTGGGCAAGTGCACTCATAAATCACCCATCCTGAAATAGGCAAACACGTTGATACAGTCTTCAAAAAAAATTTACTGAAGCAAAAGGCAGCCTCTCACAACAATGCCAGCTGGTACACTGATACAGATGGGCTCCTAGAACACTCACCTAGCAGGGGAAGCCTGTACTATAAGGGGCCTGTCCTCCAGAGGATAATTTCATTTTTGGGGGGGTCCCCCTTTGTATTTATCTATATATATTTTTTTTTTCTTAGCAGAGTCAGCCTCTCATTCTAGAAATGAAACATATACTTCAATTTCCCATTTTCTTTGCAGTTAGAAAAAGCACATGTAACCTGTGCTGGCCAGCTGGAACTGAGAAGTCTGTGCAGGTGCTTCTGGGAAATGCCTTGCATCCTGATAAAGACAGCCATGGAGGGCAGTGCCACCTCCTTCTGGAGGTGGCAGCCAAGGGTCTCCCTGTGATGCCCGCTACTGCAGTAGCTGTCTTAGGAACACAAGGAGGAAGCAGAAAGATGGAAAGAACCTAGGAGCCCTGATGAGATTACTAAATACCTGAATG
This sequence comes from Micronycteris hirsuta, assembly GCA_004026765.1. Classification (NCBI taxonomy): domain Eukaryota; kingdom Metazoa; phylum Chordata; class Mammalia; order Chiroptera; family Phyllostomidae; genus Micronycteris; species Micronycteris hirsuta. Next base: position 76,071 of record PVJI01007387.1, on the reverse strand, counting down.
AAGCCTGGAACTCTGTCTCCAGATGGCTTGTTATGTGAGGGAATACATTTCTTTTTGTTTAAACCACTTAAATTACAGTGTTCTCTTGCTCGCAGCTGAAAACTTCCTAAATGATAAGGAGGCTTCCCTGAGGAAGAGGCGTTAGTGTTGGCACATAAAGGATGAGTAGTGTTGGCTCAGGGAAGAAGGGGTATGAAGCGTTCCAAGCAGAGAGACTAGGACAGAAGGCCCCAAGGTCAAAGTGGTTTGTCAGATTTGTAAACTGGAAATTAGAACAGTAGGGAATAGAAGTGAACAAATATGAGCGAGTGCGGTGTATGATGAAGCTAGGGAGGTAAGCAGGTGCCAGACCATGTGTGGGTTATGGGCCATGGCAGGAGGCATGGACTAAGAGTAGGGAGTTTTATAAATGTTCTTAAACAGGACAGTGATCTAACCCATGGCTTGCAGTAAGCAGGAGCACTGGCGGAAATGAATGAATGCAGGGAAGACTAGAGAATAAAATAAAAGCGATTTGAAATGTGGCTGCCCAGTCAGACTGGAGAGAGATCAGCATGGATTTGGAGCTCATGTCAAAGTAAAAACAGGTCTGCTCACACTGGAGCAGGCACGGGCTCCTCAGCTCTGCCTGTGGGCTTTCTCTTCATGCTGGCCTGACCTCAGCCCCCACTGAGGTCTCAGGCAGACTGTGTGACATGCGGATCTTCAGAACACTGATCGAGTCTAAATTTCTTCTCTGCCACCCTGCAAAACCCTGCTCTGTTTTAGAGAATGTGTCACGGGAGACTTGGAGAACGCGTGCGGTCCCTAACTGCCCGAAGTCTCCCGTGAATTAGAGACATACCTGTGACTGGAACCCTGGCCATCTGTCTCAGAAATAGTTCCTAGGAGATTGGTAAGAACTATCTGGAGTGTTTTTACTCTACAAGTATGTGACATGACTATGTTAATTATTATTCGTCTACTGAGCAGCTGTGACACCCACTTTTTCCCCCTCATGGACTTGCTGCTACTGATCAGAAGGCAGAATGCAGGAAGCGAGCCAAGGAATGTGAAAGTGATGGCGGGTATTGGAAGGGCAGATGCCAACGACCTGGACTAGGTAGGTGCAGTGAATGTGAGCTCACCGGGTGGAAACCAGAGGGCATGTATCCCTGCAGGGGCAGCTGATACTCACCGTCACCCAGATGTTACCCTACGGGAGTGTGGGTGCTGGGCTGCCAGACCTTTTCATTTCCAAGAGAACCTGGAAGTTTGGATCTGCATGTGAAATAATACTTAATGTCTTTAAAAGTTTGTTTAAATTGGTATTTAATGTTTGCATAAATTGTTTTACAATACTTTGCAGGCAATAACAACAGGAAAAAGTATCTTAGATAATTTGCCCTCTTGGTGAGGGGTAGTTTTCCAGTTTTTTTTATCATCTGTCTTTTTGAAAAAAAATTTAATTATGTATAGATCACATGTAAAATATTACTAATATCATGTAACTTACTAAACTTACAGAGACCCCCAAAAGAAAGTTTGATGAAACAAGCTATACTAATTTTCTGTGGCTGTCCTAACAAATAACCCCAGATTCCATGGCTTAAAGCAGCAGAAATTTATTTTCCTACAGTTCAGGGGTTTAGAAATCTGAAATCGGTTTGGACAGGCCAGAGCTGAGCTGTTGGCAGCGCTGTGCTTCTGCCAGAGCCTCTTGGGGAAAATCCATTTCTCACCTCTTCCAGCTTCCGGTGGCGGCCGGCAGTCCTTGGCCTGTGGCCACGTCACTCCTACCTGCAGAGCCAGCATCTTGAGCTCACTCTCCGCCGTATCTTTACTCCGCCTTCTCGTCTGCGTCTGACTCGACTGCCTGTGCCTCCTCCTGTTAAAGGCACACGTGACAGATTGTAAGGTGCACCCTGATAATCCAGGATCGTTCCTACCTCTCAGAGTTCTTAATGTAATCACAACAGCGAAGATTTTTCTTTTTTTTACATATTCATGCTTTACAACCTTTACAGACTTTATGAATTGGGACTTGAATATCTTTTGGAAGAGGAGCCGTTTTTAGCCTATAACACAAGCACTTTATATCACTTGCATAGTAAGAAGGTTTTATACCTTTATCAAATATCTCAAGTAATAACAAATATTTAAAGTAATATGTGATGGGTATAAATCCATATTTCAAAAAATTCTTGTTTTAGTATATTTTTCTGATTTCTTAGCAGAATCGCTTGGATCTTTACTGCTTCTTTCTCAGTCTGTGGCAGATAACACAGGTCAATAGACGTGGCAGTCCTGCCATTCCCCTGATGTTTGCATCATTAATATTATCTTAAATTGGTCGTTTCTCTGCAAGGATTCGTTAGTGTCACTCTTCATTCTTTAACTGGGGCAGCCAACCTTTTGGCATCTCTGGGCCACACTGGAAGGAGAGAAGTTGTCTTGGGCCACATATTAAATACATTGTGACATGTAATCATAAAAAAATCTCATAATGTTTTAAGTAAATTTACAATTTCGTGTCGGGCTGCATTCACAGCCATCCTGGGCCGCATGTGGCCCACAGGCCATAGGGCGGACACCTGCAAAGTTCAGCATGGCTAAAACTAGATAAGGTAATCTGTAAATTCACTTAACCTGGTATAATGTTCTGCAATATGCCAAGAGCAAAATATGAATAAGGTCATCCCCATCAACCTGTCTGTGTCACAGAAGTCCCAGCCTTTTCTCAGGTTGCCTGGATGCCACGTGTGGCTTAGGACCTCTGACATACAGGACAGGGTGACTGTGCCAATGTCAGTCCAAGCATGAGATGTCAGTACAACTCAACTTTTAAACTTCATTTAGATTGATGGCACGTGTAGGTCTTAGGTTGGGTTCTCAGGGAGCAAAGCCGGACTCTGGTAAGTGATATACTGAGGAGGTGCTCTGAAGGGAAAGCTAGAAGAGAGTGAGGAAAGCAGGATTGTGCAGAAGGTGGCAAGGACCTGTTTTCTGGAAAAGTCTAGCCTCAGCCTGGTCTCATGGTGTCTCTGGAGTGTAAAGTTTACAGTAGTGGATGCCTCACCTAGAGGTAAGGGAGTTGGGCATTTTATCCCCAGCATCAGTGATTTATTATGACTCCCAGGCATCCTCTGGGCCAGGAGGTAGCTGTCAGTCAAAGGCGCCCCCATAGAGTCGTCCAGATGGGGGCCTTTAGGGGCCATTAGCAGCCACCAGCAGCAGCTGGAAGGCAGGTGCCCCCGCCAGGTTAAGGGAAACCTGAATGGTGCATCACCAGCACTTGTCACAATATGAGTAGAAATTTGATGTTTTATTCCAGTAGCCCACTTTGAAGACCACTGGCCTAAAGTAGGGCTTTTCAACCTTAGCACTATTGGTATTTTTGGCCAGATAATTCTTTATTGTGGGGGCTGTCCTATGAATTCTACAATGTTCAGCAGCGTCCTGGCCTCTAACCACTAGATGTCCACTAATAACCACATCACCCCCACTGTTGTAAAAACCAAAATAGCTCCAGTGTGGGGAAAAGAAATGTCCTGCCGACACGTCAGTCTGGAAAGAAAGGACATAGGGTGATAATTAAATTAACACAATGTTCTATATGCCTATAGGTAGTCTTCAGGAGACTAAAAGTCAAAAAGAAGTCACAGAATTTAGACATCAAAGGAAGTACAAAGTTCTCTTGCAAATTAAAGAGTAGCTATTTGTTTAGTTAATTCTCCACTGGATGAATAATGAAATATGTTATCTCCCCAAAAGACATCTTAATTCTCCCTGATAGACACTTATGTGTTGAGATGGGTCCCTACGTTAGCTGCTTTAGTAACTCCGTTATTATGATTTTACACTTCATAGGGCTGGGCTTGTGTGTTCTGAGACATCTCATGCTGTAAGTGGGGCTTTTCTCGTCCCTGGGGAAATCTGTTTGCCACCCAAGTGTTACAGGATTCCCCCAGTATCTTCTGGGGGGCTTCTTCAAGACTGGAACAGGGGTCCACTGTGTCCTTTCCCTTTATAAGCAAAGGAAATTTGTTTGTTAACAATTTGTCCTTTCATCAAATGCGAGATTGCCAAATATCCCCTGGGGGACAAAATGGACCCCCGGTTGAAAACCATTAGTCTAGAGCAGCCGGTGACTGGTGACAAGTTTAGTGGTCAGGTGGCAACAGGAAGTCAAACAAAACTTGAAGAAAGCCATGGGGAGAAAAAGCTTTGCTTGTAACAGTTCTGTCTTGGATTTGTTAAGATAATTGAAGGAGGCGAGTAGACTGAGGTGGCCCTAATGTCATGACAGGCCGGCTGAGCACAACACAATCTAAGCCTGTAAATGCCCCAAGGTTACAAAATTGAAACCAAAGGACAGCCGATCACTAGGATTTAAGCAAGAGCCAGACGGTAATTTCCTTACTTGACTTGCGCCTCTTCTCTGTGCAAGTCTCTCCTGGAGCTCCTGTGGGCAGCGTGCTCCGAACCACTTCTGGTCTGGTGCCGCCTGACTGGAGTCCATCGCGGCTCAGATAAACTCATTTTAATATGCCTCAGTTTCTTGTAACAGTTCAAAACTGTTCTTGATGATGGGCTCATTTGGTTACCATAAAATCCTATTATTATCATCATTGTTGTTGTTCTTATTAATGCTACAGAGGCCCAGTATTAAAGTGGCAAAGAAGGAAAGAAAGTCTTGTACAGCTTCCCCTCACCCTCTTTATCTAGTTTAGAACCAGGCACTGCTGATTGTCTCTGGTCTGGAATAGACGGAATTGCTTATCTTTTACTAATTGTCTTTCATTGTTCTCTTTGTTTTCTTAGAAAATTGCTTTTGAATACATGACTGGCTTTCCTTTATTTCTTTTTTTTATTAGGGCCATTTTTTGGCTGCCTGATAGAAATCTGGTTTCCTGTATCTGGTGTGTAATATATAAGGCCTTGTTTTCTTTATCTGCTGTATGTTATTAACTTGGATTCTTTAAAGCACGAAGCCAGATTTAAGTGTGACAAGAAACTAGTAAATCTAGAGTGGCTGGCAACATCCCCACAGCCATACCTTTTTCTGACCATTACAGGACATGGGTTACGATGGCGATGGGAGGAAGGTGAAGTTAAGGGACAATTAGAAATGACACGGTGATATTGGGCAGTGAACCATGCTGTATTCTTCACGGATGTCTCTTGTTTTGAGGTAGGCTTCATGACTGGGTCTTTCCCCCCATGAAAATCTCCCGAGATAGTTTGTTTCTAGCTTCACTTTTATTTTATAACATTAACAGGTCATAACCTTAGAAGAGAGGGTCTGGGTACAGACACGTCATAGAGATTCATGGAATCGTTGAGTATTTAAAAGACATCTGTACATGCACAACCCCATTAGAATCCCGGGGTTGTGTCTAGACAGCCTGCTCCATGTGTTTGTCACCAATTCAGAGCAAGTAGGAAAATGCCAAGTCCCAGTTCAAGCAGCAGTGTCTGGGGTGTGCGTGGAACGGAGGCAACGGCTAGGTGAGATGCAGGTGACTAAGCAGGAGCTGGGTAGTAGGCTTCCCGGCTATACTCAGAGGGGCTGTTCGCAGCCCATTGTCCGCGTACCCGTTCTTCCTAGTTGGTTCTTGTGCCTCTGTGGAAAAGTAGGCATTGCCCATGGCACAGCTTCCCACCTGTACTCATCTTCTGTTTCTGTGGGAGCAATTCTAAAATTCTGCAAACGAGGCATCTGGCAGGCATGCCGGTTTGTCTGCTCTGGTAGAGGTCTGTTGGCTGGTTTCCCTGCCCCTTCTCTGTGAGGGACAAACCAACCGACCTCTTTGCCTCCATTCTGTAACTCATTTAAACATTGTTCTACTTTACAGAAACATCTGCCTCTGTGGCTTTTCCTTCGCACAGACGACATCTCCCAGTTCCCACCTGAACTGAATAAAATCTTCAGTATGTGTTCATTTTTATATCTATACCAGAATCATGATTTTACCTTTTCCTGAAAATTATATTTTAATAATAGATTTATCTCGTTTTGGCTCTGGAGTGCTAGAGATGCAGGTTCTGTAGTTCATCAGAACTAGGATTATGCTAGAATCTGGATATCTGTGTCATGTATTAAATAGATAGAATCAGAAATTGGGTTTTTGTTCTTCCAAATCTCCTCACTGTGTTTAGACGTGGCCAGTTGCCTCCCTGTCACTGAAAACACTCCTTTTCACTCACACTTCCTGTATGGGAATGGTTCCTTTCTTCTGCTTACCTCAGAAGTAGTGGAATCTCCTAGAACAGGAGAGGAGCTGTGAAGACGGCCGTCGCTGCCACAGTGCAGTAGCCGTCAGGGCCTCCAGTCTGGGTTGGGAGCCCCAGGCTTCATGTCTGGTAACAGCTGTTCCCTGGGATTACTGACTTGAATTGTTTCCATTGTACATCACGGATGAAACCACCAGCTGCTGAAGAATGCATTTATCAGCTTAGATGTTTGGCATAAAGGAAAGATTTAGGTAGCAATACAAAAATAAGTAATTTAAATCTAATGTCTCTCTGATTGACAGAGCCATTTTTTCTTGAGAATATGGCAGGATCAGCTAAATCTGCAGAAATCAGAAATGTCATTCCAGCCTCGCTTTGCTTCTCCAAAGCTCTCCTTCACTAAAGGATAACACCTAAAGAAATAGATCTTTTTGGCAGGACTGTTATCTTTCTTGATGAGCTATAACAGCATTAGAGTTGATTCTCGTGTGAAATTACTCATGGTGTTAGGCGGAAAGATAAATGAATTCGCTTCAAACTAACAAGACGTGCGATCTGAGATGTGGGAGATCGATGGAGAGAAACCATAGACTTTATTTTTAATACATAAAGATCACAAACACCTGGGAGATGTCTTGTGTTCAGGTGGAAAGTAAAAGTGCAGTATGTTTAGAAAATTTGGAGGCCTTATTGCACTTATTTTTTGAAGGGCGAGGTTCTATTAGTACAGATGGGCATATTTCCACAGTTGCCAAGCCAGCGTAAGGTAGGTGTGCGTATGAACCATGTTCCATGTCCTGAGATGCTCTTACCTTGATGGAAAATAATAATAACGAAGAGGATCTTCTACTGAAATGTGAATACCTTTTGTAAATTAAAAAAAAATATTTGTTTTACATTCCATACCTGGGCTGAAAGTAAAATTTTGATACTATTGCATCAGAACCTAAGTAGAGACTTGAGTTACTTTGTAGTACTCTTGCCTTTTTAGATCTTAATTTTTCAAATAACTTTTCCTTATTGTCCATCATTATGAATGTCCTATCATTGGTCTGTATAATGGAGCTACCCTTGCATCAAGGCCCAGGGATAAACTTGAGAGGCTGCATGAGCTGGGGAAGGTCTGAATGAAGTCAAGTTGCAGGGTAGTTGCCTATTAATATCACTCCCCTAATAAGAAAGGAGAACGGGGAGGAACAGTCCCGGCCAGCCAAGGCCTCTGTCGATCTGTTACTTAGATGGAGTTAGTGTGCACCTTATGTGACAAATATTAATAAAACCTTAGGATTCATTGGTGACCATCCACTACCAGATCTTGTTCATAGTTTAAGGTTTAATGGGCAAGTCAGAAATTCAAAAAATAGCTTACGAGTAAACTGTTAAATATTTACCTCTCCACATCAATGCATATAGTGGCACTGAAAAAAAAAATGAACTCCTCTTAACCAATTGTTTCAGGGTTCTTTCTAAAAAGTTATTTTCCCCATATTTTCAGTGGAATCAGCCTGATGTTACCAGGCATGAGTTTTGTAATTTTCCCCATCATTGTTCTTTTCTAATAAAGTCACTGGTGATTAATGATAGGGAGGAAGGGACAATTATCGAGAAAGGGGATAGCAAACAGGAGTTAGGGAGAAACTAATGCTGAGGGGAAAATTGTATACAGAGATTGATAACCTGTGGTGTTCTTCTTCTTGACTTTACTGTTAAGAAATAGGGAGCTAAGCTCTCTCAATGCTGTCGTGAAGTGTGGTAGTAAAATCAATAGTGATTTTACCATTATCTTAAAGTATTACCAATAAAAGAAAGAGAAGCCTTTCTATTAAAAGGAATTACAGCAGCCTTTAGGCTGTTCTTAGAAGTTCAGGAGAGTATGTATTATTTTATTCTCTGCTAACAGTTGAGTTCCCCCGCAGTGACATTAGCTTCATGACAGAAAGAAGCATACGAGATGAACCAGATTCTCGGTGTGCTCCTCTTCTGTTGACCAATCCAGTTGATGGCATAGTGAGACGGAAGTTTCCTGAACTGGGGGCATGGCCATTCATTCTTTTACTGGGGTTATTGGCAAGCTAATGTTCAGTGCTCTTATACAGGTGGAATTCTGGAATAAGTTTTCTCCTTTAATGCTGTCACATAAATCAGTCTTAATGCCCCATTAAAATAAATGAACATGTGCTAATGATACCAACTCGTGCCTCTTTCCTGAATGGCAATTGAGGCTGGGAATATGGAGCTATTCTGCGTCCAGTGGAATGTGTCCGTGGAGACCAGGTCACACACTGTCATGGACAAACTAATCAAACACAGCTCAAACGGAAATCCCAATCAATCTCGGAATCGGTGACTCACTCCAGCCGTTCCCAGCCCCTGCAATCAGCCTGGTAATTGCCTCACCAGGAGCTATCTTGTTTGCCCTGGGAAGTTGAGGTCTGCTGCATTTTACAAAGCTTGGTAAATTTCAGAGAAAACATGGTTGGGTTTTTTTTTTTTCCCATCATTAACAGGAAACTTAACCCTCAGCATAGGTTCCTATCATGTTTTATTTTTCAGATGGGGTTCAGCCTTATGAAATAGAGGTTACCTCAAGTTTTCAGAGGAGGAAATGAAGGTTCACAGAAGTTATTTTACCCAAGTCACATGGCTGTTACATATCACAGTCAGAACTTAAGTCAATTCTGTTTTCCACCAAAGCACGTACTTTTAATCCATTATTCTACAGTCTGTGCTCATCACCCAGAGGATGGAGCTGAGATGAATGGGTTTGTCTTATGGCATCAACATGCTAGGTTGGAAGGAAATTCCAAAACCTCTAATCTATGCCTTTGCAGCTATGTATAATTATTCATTTATATAACTTGTTAATATAGCTTGATAATGACAGTTACTTTTTATGAGGCCATCCTGGCACATTAACACACCCCCCCTCCCCAGTGTTTCTGTTTAGTTGGGTGGTTTTTCTGTGCTGATTTCACTCTTTTATGCTTCTGTGTTTTTCCCATCCTCCCAGCACCTACCCTGTGGTCAGCGTTCCTCGTTGTTGAATTTCAAATGTTTTTTTCTCCCTCTGGCCTGGCAGGATAATGAGCTTTCTTCTCAATAAGAATAAAATGATGTTTGCGTTTGGTTGCAAATTTTATTTTTCCCTCTTTCAGAGGGCATCTAATCATCTCCTAAATATCAAGCTTCATCAAGGCTGTGAAATCTGATGGGTATCTGGAGGGCTAATGTTTGAAAGGGAGTAACATTAAACAGAACAGCAATGCAAACATTTCATACAGAGAGAGGGGCGGACAGCCGTGGACACCTGCCTTGGGTGAGGCTTCGTGGCGGGCTTGAGGAGATTTCAGAGATGCAAAAAGCTATGAATCCTCGTCCCTCTAGATAAGGTTTAATCCCCTTTGTCATGTGTTCCCATAGCTTCCTGTGCTTTCCCCTTCACGACATTTCTCACAGCCACCATTACCTGTTGGATTATCTTCCTGTTAATACACTACAATTCCAGGAAAGTGGGTACCGTGACCACGTTTAGCACAGTGCCAAGCACTGGATCATACTTACCACTGTATTTTGTTTAAGTTGAATGCGTCCGCATCACAGTAGATTCAGTTTATCAATCTGAACACTTACCTTGTGCAAGGTATGGTGCTCAATACTATGGTTTGGAAAGGTGCATAACAAACCGCTCTTTCTATAGAATGTTTTAGTGAGAAGGCAGTCAAGAAGATACACCATATTTATTCCACTATTAAAATATGGTACTAGCATTCACAGGGTGTTATGCACTGTTAGGTAGCAATTCGTAATGATAATGTAGTCACTATTGATTGAAAACTTACCAAGTGCGTTACATGCATTACGGGATGTCAATCATGTGTCCTGCACCAGCTTGCAGTCATCTCAGCTTTTGTAGGTGACACCTGGATTCTTCTAGGGCACACAGTCGATAATTAGCAGATCTGGGATTTGAACCTAAGTTGTCTGACTCCAAAGCCACAGCACTGGCTCCCAAAGCTCACCACTTTATTGTGATAATCTCTACAGCTCTGTAAGTAGGGACCATTTACACAGATTTGAGCATTAGTGTCCAGCAAGTCTTCTGCAAGAGGCGGTGGCTTAGGAAAATTTTCAAGGGTTTGGGATTCAGCCAGGTAAATGTTTTCATTGGCGCACACTGCACATGCAAAGTGGAGAGAATAAGAGATACATTTCAGGAAGTCTGGGTAGTAGAAAATAGATACAAGGCCAGATCACAAAAGAACATAGTACTAGATAATGGAGTTTATTTTTATTTTACAACTACAGGAGGCATTTCTGCTGAGGGCCTACCTATGGTCAGATTTACATGTGACCAGAGCAGTGGAGTTGGAGTTAAGGTCTGCAGACAGGAGGAGTGGAAACTTTATTCACTTAGCATTTATTTGAGACTGTTGAGACTCCCTGGGCTTCTAGCACAAACAAGCCTCTGCTCTATGGAGATAGACAACTAATGAGTGAGTAGAAAAGGCCATTAAGGACTATAATTTATGCCATTATGGGAATAAACAAGATGACGGACGTGGTAGAAAGCTACATGGAGAAGCCGCTGTTGGCTGTGGAAAGCCTGAGTGTGTTCCTGGGAATGCTGTTTGGGTGGTCCCTGAAGAGGGTGGAAGGGGCCAGCCATGCCGTCAAGGCACTGAGAGCAGCAATTCTGAGGGGAAAAGTTTGAACGAGTATGAGGGACTGAAAGAGGCACATCAAAAATGCCGTGAAGGGTACTTTGATCGAGATTGGTCTAAAGCAATTAGGTCCACGTAAGCCATGGCAAGTATATGAGAATCTGAATAATTTACAAAGGTTAGTGAGTTGATCTGATTTACCTTTTAAAATGATCACGTTGCCTCCTTGATCAAAGTTGTTGTTTTTTTTTTTTTTCAGCAGGGGTTCAAACATATCTGAATGAGTTCTGATGTAGAAATAAATCTAAAGAAGGCAGTGTGGGGCTGACATGGCAGCTTTATGAAACCATCAGGGACCAAAGATCCTGTCTTTTTTCTCTGCTGTTTTTGGTCCTAGCTTGTGTCCTTATATTACAAGATAGCTGCGAGAGCTCCAGCATCCCTTCCACCTTCCAGAGAGCAAAAGGGAGGAAAGAAGGCACTAGGATCATATGATATCTGTCTCTCTGGCTCTGGTTCTATTTTCTGGGAGTTTTGCTCACTGACTTCCAAATAAATAACTACTTCTAACTGCAAGAATGCAAGAAAAACTAGGAAATATGGCCTTTTAAGCTGTGTACATTTCTACACAGAAGAAATTCAACTTTCTGTAACTAAGTAAGAAAGGACTTCCTGGGAAAGCAACAATATCTGCCACAAATGTTGGGTGGTGAATGGATTGCAGATGGCAGAATGTAAATAAGATTGGGACCATTGTAATCTAGAAGATCTTGGAGACCTAGCAATTTGACTCAAACTAGAATGGAAATAGGGCAGTAATGGGCAATAAGTTAGAGGTGTAAAAGAATGAATTATTCAGAATGAGTTACTCTGAAGATAGAACTGATATGATTTACTGAGATTTCCTTTCCCCTTATTCATCCAATCCAAGAATTAGGATGATTTCTTGATTTTTTTTTTTTTTAGGCATGTTAGTTTCTTATTAGTGAAGAAAAGTTGCAGGAAATCACTGGGCAAGGTGTAAATACCACTTCTTTTTTCATAAAGGAAGCTACCAGGTAGCCCAGTCACCTGCAGGTCTGAATGCTTCCTCCATACAGGGGCTCTCAGGGGAGTGAGGCACAGTTTTCATCTTTTTGTCAAAGCCTAAGATTCACACATGCTGGGTTTTTGCGTTTGCCAGCTTCCCAATGTAGATAAACTCTGTAATTGCTTTGATAACAGACTCACCAGAGAGGGGAAATGCAATGATATGCAAATTTGGGGAAAAGGGGCCATTTTAGCAGCTTTCAATATATTTGACTAAATATAATATAAAATTTCCTTATGTCAAACGCTGCCTAGCGAATAATAAACAATATTGTCACAAAGCAGAGAAAATCAGGTTAAGCCAGCTTATGAGTTTGGGTAGATTGGCAGGCCTCAAAATTGGAATTCAAATATTTAGAAGCAGTAAAGCCTGTACTTCCAGCTCCTGACGGCTCTGAAGGGGTTTAAAACAGAGTGAACCGAAATGTTGGCCAAGAAATTGGTGCACACGCAACGCAGCACACTTTGTTTTCAACACAGACACGTGACAGACTTTCCCCGGGGGATCTGCAGGACCAGATAGTCTCCTTCAGGAAGAAGACTGCACAAAGAGCCCTCCTAGGTTTATGCTCATTTAAAGCGGGCAGTTTCCACAACACCCTAGACATCATTACTTGGCAGCCAAAGGGCGTTGGGGGAGCTTTCAGGAGACTTGCGTCTGAGCCCTGGTCTCACAACCTCCGAGCTTTGTGACACTGGAAAGGTTGTGTCAGCTCTCCGATCCTCAGTTCAAACTCAATTGCCTCTTGTTTGGTAAGATAAAAATCATACGGCCTCCTGGTGGTGAATTAAGCCTGCAGACACACTGACACGTGCACAGACCATTCATACATGTACATGAACAATACATGCACACATACATACAAATACATACACTTCGACTGGACCAGCTGAGCCCTGCTTTGACCCACAAACATGCATGCGCGTGCACCCACACTCTCTCCCTGTAAAATGTTGCTTTATAGTGATTTTAAAAAGTTGAATCAGTTGCTGACGAGTTTCATATAAATATGTAGACTCTTGGCTTTATTGAAACAGCACATCTTCGTTAATGGCATTTATAAGCAGAAATAATTTACTTCTTTAGATGTTCATCATTGTTCCTAAGACTCACTGTGGGTGTAACTTCGCAACCCCTGAAGATATTTGAGTTTTCTGTCCTCGGGTTAGAGTGTGATTTGACAAAGGGCAAGATGTAGCCTGTGAGTTCTTCTCTTTTGGTGCCTCATCCAGTGAGTCAGTTTTGAAATGTGCAACTCTTATAGAATGGGTCACTGAAGAGTATATGACTAAGACCAATAATTTCTCTCTAACGACAGCAGAAAAACACCATTTGTTTACAAGAACGAAGGAATTTGAAATGGTCAAGAAGTATGATTCATCATTGTAAGAGCCTCATCTCTGTAGTCTTCAATAGTAAACTTTCTTGAAATAGACATAGGTTTGCTTAGGGCCATCTGTACTCTGCTATATCCTTCCCCTTGCTGAAATCAAAGGTGGATTCTTCTGAAGCTAACACATTCATTGTGTTTTTAATTAGCAACCTTTACTACCTGAGCCCTGCTTTTAAGCTGTGACTCAGCCAAACTAGCAAAGAGTCTCTTCCAATGTAGTGAGTTTTCAATAATATTTATGTAAAGCAGGATTTTATATGATCAAAAAACATGGTCTAGGGAGTTAAATGTATAAGAAGCATAATGCATAATAAACTAGAAAGTAGTTTATTCTAAAACAAAGATGGTGCATATTTAGCATCATTTAAAGTGGTGGTTCTCAACTGGAGACAATTCTGCACCCAGGAGATACTTGGCATTATCTGCAGATATTTTCGGTTGTCAGGACTGGGAAGGTGATACAGGCCTCCAGCTGGTAGAGACCAAAGATGCTGCTGCTAAACACTGTACAATGCTCAGAACAGCCCCCATTACAAAGGCTTACCCAGCACAAAGTGTCAATAGTGCGAGGTTGAGAAACTCTGTTTTAAAAACATACCAATTTTGAAAGAATATATGCACCCCTATGTTCATTGCATCATTATTTACAACAGCCAAGATAGGTGGATAAAAGTTTTGCTGTGTACATAATAGAATAGTACTTGGCCATAAAAAAGAAAGAAATCTTACCATTTGCAAAAGCATGGATAGGCCTAGATGGTATTATACTAAGTGAATAAGTCTGACAGAGAAAAGCAAATACCATCTGATTTCATTTATAGTAGAATCTAAAGAACAAAATAAGCAAAACAGAAACAGATTCATAGATACAAAAAAACAGACTGATGGTTGCCAGAGGGGAGGGGTTTGGGGACTGGATGGAATAGATGAAAAGATTAAGAAGTACAAATTGGTAGTTCTGAAATAGTCACAAGGCTGTAAAGTACAGCATAGGGAAAATAGTCAATAATACTGTAATAACTACATACGGTGCCAGGTGGGTACTGGAAATATCGGTGGAACACTTTGTAAAGTATATGATTTTCTAACCACTGTGTCGTAAGCCTGAAACTGACACAAAATAACATTGAATGTAAACTTTAATTGAAAACCTAAATTTAAATTAAAAAAAAAAAGTATCCCTTGCAGAAGCTTTCTTAATTTTAAGAGGTATTGAAAACAGGGAATTTAACACACGTTGCCTTTCTGGCTGTGGGTGATATGCAATCTCTGTGCTGCCAGCATTCCCAATATCACTGCCAAATGCTTTAATGAAAACTGAGGTCGATTTGTATGAACTGAGCTGAACGGGAGCTGTGCTTTCCAGAGTTCTCCTCCTCGCAGTCGTGGACTAGCAGAGACCATGCGAGACAGTTTGCCCGAGATTTGGAAATCGGAAGCGGAACTGTAACCATTTAGCCTGTGTAGGCTCGGAAAGTTGCAGCAGCACACACGTGTAGCAGCAGCACACGCTGGGTACTCTTTCGGCTTCTTAGACTTCGGGTCAGGGTATATTGTTCCACAATGACTTCCATTTCTCTAGGGTGCATGCGCACACACACCCAGGCACATACACACGTATGTGAATCAAAATTGCTAGGGCTCTATGTTTCACTTTTTCAGATACTATCACATTATTTTTCCAAAGTGGCTGTACCATCTTACATTTCCACCATCAACATTCTGTTTCTACCTTCTCCACATCCTCACCAACACTTGTTATCTGCCTTGTTGAGTACAGCCATTCTAGTGGGTATGAAGTTGCATCTCAGGGTGGTTTCGATTTCCATTTTTATGATGGATAATTACATTAAGCATTTTTTCGTGTGCTTATTGGCTATTTGTGTATCTCCTTTGCAGAACTGTCCATCCAGATTCTTTGTCATTTTTAATTGGATTATTTATCTTTTTATTTTTGAGTTATAATAGTTCTTTATATGAGGTCTGTCCAGAAGGTATCCAGCCATGTATAGGAAAAATAGACATTTATTGAAGAAGATACAAGATGTTGTACATAGGACAATGACACCTCAGTACCCTTCGAAGTAGGCCCCTTGGGAACCTCACACAGTTCTCCCAATTGCCATCAGCTGCCCTGTTGTTTTTTCCTGAATCTCATCGGTAGTCTGAAATCTCTTCCCTTTCAAAGGTGATTTTGGTTTTAGGGAGAAGGCAAAAGTTGCTGGGTACCAAATCTGGGCTGTAGCGGGGCTGAGTCACCTGAGTGATTTGATACTCTGCCAAAAATCTCTGCACCGGATGTAATGCATGAGTGGGAGCATTGTTGTAATGAAGCTGCCAATCACCAGTTGCCAATAGCTGTGGCCTTCTGAATCATCCGGATAGTTCCATAGAGGAATATTCAAGCCTAATGCGAAATTTGATACAGATTCGTTGCTCTACTCACTCAGTTGTTTTGAATGCGATGGCCACACAGTGCACATACTCAGTGGCCTCCAGCACCCCCACTGACTAGTACAGTGAAGTCATCATTGTTTGCACATGCACATTTTAGTCCAGTCTTTTTAGCTGCCAAGTTACATCCATGTCACGTAAAATGTTCTTGTTATATTAACAGTGGCTGGACTTTTTCTGGACAGAGCTCCATATATGCTAGATATAAGTCCCTTATCAGATGCATGATCGGCAAAAATTTTCTCCCATTCAGTGGATTATCTTTTCACTTGCTTCATGGTGCCCTTTAAAGCACAAGTTTTTAATTTTGGTGATATGCATTTTATCTGTTTTTTATTTCATTGCTTTTGGTGCCATCTAATTAACCACTGCTTAATCCAAGGTCATGAAGATTTACACCTCTGTTTTCTTTTGAGAGTTTTATAGTTGTAGTTTTACATTTAGGTTTTTGATCCGTTCTCAGTTATTTTTTGTATATGGTGTGAAGTAGGGATTCAACACCATCCCTTTTCCAATTGGCTCAGAACAATTTGTTGGAAAGACTATTCTTTCTCTTCTTGAATTATCTTGGCATTCTTGTAAAAAATTAATTGACTGTAAATTTGAGGATTTATATCTGGACTCTCAATTATATTCCATTGATTTCTATGTCTGTGTCAGCATCATACTGTCTTCATTACTATAGCTTTGAAATTGGGAATTGTGAGTTCTCCAAGATTATCTTGGCTGTCTATGCCCCTTGAATTTTCATATGAGTTTTAAGATAAGTTTGTCAATTTCTGCAAAACAAACAAACACAGAAACAACCATGTGCATTGTTTTAAGCCACTAAGTTTGGGGAGCCTGTTACACAGCAGTAGAGCGCTCTCGTACAGCTGATCCGGGGCTGTTCAGGTGTAATCCTCTTTGGTTTTGAAAATGAGACACTCAGCTAAATAAGCAAATAAATGTGGTCTGCAAGATGTGAGGGCAGAGCCACAGTGGGAATAAGACATGACTCTTGCTTTTCTGTGTCTTGGTTTACATTTCTGTTTCTTTCTATAAAAATTGAATAGTGAACAGGTGTAAATAGTGAACACGTAGTTTAGGTATACCTGTATTTATGGACATTTGTTCACTATTGAAACCAGAAAAGCAAGTGTTCACACTGTCTGTCACCTGCCAGACTCAATAAGCAGAGACAGGGACTGAATCTTTTCTTTTTAAACTATAGTTTAATTTGAAAAGATTTTATTTATTTATTTTTAGAAAGGGGGAGGGAAAGAGAAAGAGAGGAAGAGAAACATCAATGTGTGGTTGCCTCTCACGCACCCCCTACTGGGGACCTGGCCTGCAACCCAGGTATGTGCCCTGACTGGGAATCGAACTGGCAACCCTTTGGTTCGCAGGCCGGCACTCAGTCCACTGAGCCACACCAGGAGAGATTGAATATTTATAGGTGCTTTATTCAGATGGCTGGCAATCTGAGAAGACAGGGGGTATGTACCCTAACAGACTGTTTTACGTTTCCTTTCAAGCTAGCCTTTTTATAAGGGGGCAAAAGTGTAGGTAAAAAAAAATGTAGGTAAGGGATTTGGAATTTAGGAAAGAGGTTAATCAGATAAAAGCTGCAGTCTAGCAATTTCCATAACATCCTTTTGTCCACTGACTGGTCATTTTCTTTATCTGTGTTCTGTGTCCTGGGTGATTTTCTTTATCTGTGTCCTGGGCGGGGGACTGTCTCTCCCTGGAACACAGTGGCTCGCACACCACCTTGATTGCTTGTGGTCTCTTCTGGGTCTCCTGGGTAAAGGGGGTAGGGACTACCTTCAGGTCCTGAAACAATAGCTTTTTACATGCATTACCTACTAGGCTTAGTAACTATTGCCTCAAATGAAAATCTCCCAACTCCTGAGTCCCCCATCACTATGCATTTAAATAGTTGGCTCAGAGGACTTGGACAGGGATGTTTCTGAGCATATCTGCCAATATATTGAAAACATGTTACCAGTCAGTGAGGACTCGGGAAGCAGCACCTCTAATTCTAAAGCTTTGTCTGTTTTTGGACATGTTCTAATGAAACAGTTGGCTGAATCTTCCTGAGGATATAGAATTTTCAAGTTGAAAACTCAGGCTCTGGAGTCAGAGCTGGAAATTGAATTCAACCCCATTTACTTACCAGTTATCAGATGTCTGATTGCATAGCCTCTCTAAACCCAGCTTGCTTCCCTGTACAAAGGGAATTCTAAAAGTACAAACCCTGAAGAGGTTTTTATGAAGACCGCGTCAGATAGTGGCCATAAACAAGTAGCCAGTGCCTGGTCTTTAAATAGTAGCAGTTATTCCTGTTAACAATAACTAAGTACCCCAAGCAAGGTAAGCCCACTTTATAAACACCAAGATAGAGTCATCTGACCTTGTGAAAGAAAGAAATTTGGAGATGATTTGCATAAGCAAAGGAGTGCTTTCCAGGAGGGGCTGCACTTACAACACAGCAGCTGTGGGGTATTCCGGGCTGAGGAGGGTCCTTCTCCAGCTGTGCTGGGCATTGAGGAAGTCAGTTCTCACCCTGGACTCTGTTCATACACTAAGGGCTCAGGGCAGCAGCCATTTCTTAAAGCTTTCTAGTTCTAAGGTACTTGAACTTGCTAGGATTCTGCTTGTCAGGATGTGGAGGGCAGGGGAGAGAACCAGAAGGCTGAAGGGTTAGAAGGTGCTGCCTACTGAGAACCAATCAGAAGTGCAGATAAAGTGTGCTGTGAATTCTAGTGGAAGTCAATTTGTGTTTGCACACACATGGATTTTATACAGGGGTGGGCCAAAGTGGGTTTACAGTTGTGAGTAAGGGAAACACAAGAGTTTATTCTTGTATTATTATTTATTAATGATTGTACTATTTCCCATATGAACAACTAGAAACCTACCTTTGCCCACTCATGAGGCGTACTGTAATGTTATTTAATTGTCACACACCTCAGAGGAGATAACAAGTACCGTTTTTAATATAAAATGACAACTTGAATAAGTGAAAGTTTGACCATGTAGTTTTTCCATGACAAGGGTGGAAGATTGATGAATATACTTCTTAAGAGGAAAAGACAGAGACTCAGAGAATCAGGGCTCTACCCCTCCTCCCCTCTACCATCTTAACATGCAGGTCCTCTGTGTTTATTGACAAAACATCGCCGTTCATTTGTGAGGCTAGGTACTTGTGTGACAAATCAGAAGGGCTTGAAATGAGGCAGAAGCCCTGGAAGCATTTTAGTGACTGACAACCATGCATTAGGCTGTTGGTTGGAAACTCATACTGGATTTGGGAAAAAATAAATTTATTTCAGTTAAAAAAAAAAAAAGCCACAGAGTGTATTACTTGAAGCACACATAGAAGCCGAGAGTCAAATGACATAAATTATGTTACCAAGTCTTGTCCTCCACCCCAGCATATTTTAGTTGTGCTTCCTCCATTGGCCGTATTCGCAGGCCGCCTCTCACCGTGCAGTGCACTTGCCTCAGCTGAGTGGTGTGCGCCGATCTGTGACTTCGCCGCTCTGAGCCTGGGCTCAGGCTTCCCTGAAGCTGGAGGTGTAGGGCAAGCTTACCCTTCTTCCCTCCCAAAACTGGAAAAATTACGCAATTTGAAATGAGAGAAGGGTTTTAATGGCAGGAGACATGAATGCTGGGCAGTTAGAAACAAAGACTCACTGTGGAGATCGTGTCTTGAGACATTCATTGTGTTTGTTTTTGCTTTACCGTGGCCTTTGATATGCTTTTGTGTATGAGGTGAAGTGGCTTATATCAAGCTGCACACTGCAGGAGAGACGGGCAGCAACCTCATCTCTGATTCCAAGTGGAAGGGTCTTTTTAAACCATCATACACGCTGACCTCCAGCCAGGCAGCCAGAGTTTTGTCTGTCTTTATGAAGAAGGCCTGATGATTTAGAACATGTTGCAGAGAAGAGTGACGAGATCATCAGAGACCTGGAAAACTCACAGTGCAAGAAGTAATAAAAGCAACTGGAGATGTTTACTTGAAACAAGACTGCAAAATCTAGGCAGGCAGAGAGGGTGGAAAAAGATAGCTGAAGGTCGCTCTTGGGAGGATACCCTGGCAGGGGTGTCCAACCTTTGGTCATCTCTGGGCCATGCTAGAAGAAGAAGAGTTGTCTCGGGCCACATATGAAATACACAAACACTAACAAAAACAGATGAGCAAAAAAAAAAAGGTTTTAAGTAAATTTACAATTTTGTGTTGGGCCACACTCATAGCCATGCTGGGCCATGTGCAGCCTGCAGACCACAGGTTGGACACCCCCGGAGCATCATGGTTCCCAGTGGATAAAATCTTCAGGAAGATAGGCTGTGGTTTATCCAGAAGAACTACTTCCTAGTAGCCAGAGCCATTAAGCAACAGGATGGAATTGCTCAGGGAGCAGTGAATGTTCAGTCAGCAGAGGTTTTCAAGAAAGCCTAAGTGAATATTTATCAGGAATTCTCTGGAATAACAATGTCCAAAAGAATTATAATGCAAGTCACACATGTAAATGTAAATTTTCTAGTGGCCGCATTAAAATAGTAAAAAGAAACAGGTGAAATTAACTTTAGTAATATTTAATCCAATAGTATATCCAAAATATTATCTTTATCATTATTAACATTTGTTAATCAACATAAAATGTTTTGATGAGGTTTTACCTTCTTTTTTTTTTTTTTGGTTCACATAAAGCCTTTAAAATCCAGTGTGATTTTTACACCGACAGCACACTTCACTTGGAACCAGCTGTATCTCGAGTGCTCAATAGCCGCACGTGGCTGATGGCTACCTCATTGCCAAGTGCAGCTCTGGAGGTCGAGGGGGAGGGACTTACAATCTCTGAGTCCCCGATCTGTGGGAGGAACAGCTATGGGCAAATAATTCCCTTCCTGAAAACCCTCAGCAGCCCTCCAGTGCCTGAAGACGTGTGAACTCTGAGTCTGCTGATGGCGGTCTGCTACATTGTAAACTGTGAGGTCAGGGACTGCGTCTGTCACTTTCATCTTTGTTCCCTAGATCTACACGTAGCACTAGGCATATCGAGAGAACTAAGTGATTTTTCTGCAGATGAATAATATGAACTGTATCTTCTTCTCCAGCTTATCTCCCTGTTCTCTCTTGCATGAACCCTATATTCCACTCAAATGTACCTCCTATTATCGTATGCTCTTATTAACGACAGTGGTTCTCCTAACATCTTTCTTTGGAAGGGAGGAAGATGTCAGTCTCTTTAAATAGGCTAACATTGACACATCAGCAAGAATCAAATTCATTTACAGCAGGGGCTCCAGCACTGATGAAGTGTTCAAAGGCACGGAGCTATCCGACTCTATAAATGTCCTACTTTCAGCTCTTCAATTATACCCAAATGCACTGACTGAGTCAAGGTCCATTAGGAGAGGACCTCCCACTTCACCTCGAAGCCACAGTTTAGACCAGAGGATCTCTCTACATACCTTTTTCTCTCTATTGTGTCTACTTGTGCCTTTCGTACTGTGGGCAAGTGCAAATGTGGGTTGTATTTCACGTCTTGGGTATTTAGGTGCTATCTTAACTTCAACACTCTGGACTGTACAACCTTGAATGTGGCTTTGCACTTCAATGGACCTCAGTTTCTCTATTTTCAAATTGGTTTTAATGATAGTTCTTATAATAAAATAAAGAATATAACCAGCTTATACTATTTTAACAGTAAATCACTGTAGTTGAATGCCAGCTATAGAGTCACACAGGTTCAAGTTTCTATTTCCTTTTTTTTTTTTTTCTGAATGACTAACTTACAATAAGTTACTCAAACTCTGAGCTTTAATTTTACGATTCTTAAAGTGGGAATCATAGGTTTGTTGCAAGAATTAACTATGGTAATGTATGTAAATAGTTAGCATTTATAAATGCATTTTAGACATTTGCTGTGCTTTGTTGCTGTTGGTGTAGCAAAAAAAACATAACATACGTAGCACATGTAAGAATGTGGCCAGTTCCTTGGGACCACGAGCCTCATTTCCTTTGTTAGAAAAACAGAAACTCTTCCCATCCATGCTGTTCCTACAGGGTCGTTGGGAAGACGACAGAAAGTGGCATGTGTGAAAGGACTTTGTGAGACACAGAGTGCCACAATGCTTGTATCTGAATAGCAAGACAAACATCTTTATGGTGACAAGCTGGACACGTGTTTACACTAGACTGGCAACTCCAAGAGGACGGGCCTCCCAGTTTCTGCTCCCTCCTCTGTCCCCCAGTACCCAGCACTGTGTCTGGCGCACAGTCAGTGTTGGGTAAATAAACCCAGGGGGGTGTGGAGCTAGGGTTATTTGGCAGCAGAAGTGGAAATTTCTCTCAATGCAAGGAAAACATCCAGGGTCTCCTATTATTCTCTTTTCTGAAAGCATAATCACACCGCTGAAAAAGCTACCAAACTAGAAAGTAAAATCATCTGAGCATGATGCTTTCTATGTGGCTAGAGACCTGTGTTTCAGATTAGCTGATACCCAGTTAAAACATGGGAGGGGGAGCTATTTTCAAAGCTAGGTGGCTTTGTGCGGTCTGTCCTTTTTATCTTACTTCCTCTTTTTTAGTGTCTGGAACTATTTACATATTTACAGGTTCTCTGTTTTCCCCGGAGTTCGGTTTCCGACTTCAGTCCAACATAAACTCGAAATCCTGGGATTGTGATGTCAATTCCATTTGCGTGGAGACACCTTGGTGGCTCTGAGCAGGCGTGGACCCGGTCTGGCTCAGAGACTGTTTTCCTGCTAACTCTCTCGGCGATTCATTTCGTATTTCATTTTCCTAATGATAACTGAGGACCCGGACCTCTGTGGCACTGGTGTTCTAACTGCTGTTCAGAATAAAGAGGGAATGGATGTAAGGCAAATGTATGAGAAAACAAAGACATTTGTTTAAAATACCCTCATGGGTAGGTTAAAACCCAGCTAGTGTGGATAGCAGTGTTGGGGCAGGGACAGGGGGAGTAGGAGCCAGTTTCCCCTTTTCCCCAAACGATGCCCACTGTTCACAAATAGCTGAAGTTACTACATGTTTTGGAAAGTGATAGCCCACGGGAAGCTCTTAACACAGGTCCTGATTGTAACTAGGAGTTTTTTCAATAGTCATCTCATTTCCTCATTCTTTTTGGACTTAGAGTATTCCTGCATGAAGTTCATTGCCATTGTCAACCAAAAAATATTGGAGTTCTTATAGCCCCACCACATTTTAGACACTGTGGGTTGGCGATACCATAGTGAACAAGAAAATGGTCCCTCTGGAGCCTGCTATCTAGTGGGGCCAGGCAGGTGTTAACCAAATTATCAAGTGAATCAATATGCTGAGGTTATCACTGCATCGTGATATGAAGGCAGAGTGCAAAGTGCAATGAGAAAGTGGAAAGTATGGGATGCATTACATTGAGATCTGGGAAAGCTTTTCTGAAGGTCTAAGTCTCCTGAAGTCAGGTGAGGAATAGAAGGTAGAACCTTCCTTAAAGGCAGACGGGCCTGTGTGGAATCTCTAGGATGATGAGCTGGACAAGGATGGCCTGCCTAGCTCAGAAGAGGGCAGACCCGTGAAGCAGAGGGCTGGGTGGGGCTGCAGGGGGAGGGAGGGGCTGATGGTGCTGAGTCTTACTGGCCATGGTAAGGACTTGAGTTTTATCCCAAGTACAGTAAGGAATCATTGGAGGATATTGGACAAGGAGGGTAACATAACTAGATTTGCTCCAGAAAGAGCATTATGTTCAGTTTTCCCATAGTTAGGTTATTTCCTCACAGATTCTATTCCTTCTTGAGCAGCTTTTCCATTTTTAGAAAGTCGACTTGACTGCCGCATTACATTCACCTTGTAGCATTCCCTCCCCACGCTGCAGACGTGGTCCTCGTTTTGTTTTTCCTGAGATCCTGTTTGTGGGCCGGGACAGGGTGTTGTGATGGACAGATCCCAGCTTTGAAGACAGACAGACTTGGGCTCTGCCATGTTTTACCCGTGTGACTGCAAGCAAGTACTTCAAGCTCTCTGAGCCTCGGTTTCCTCATTGGTACAAACAGGTTATTGTGAATACAGCACAGCAGTACGTCGGAGGCACCCAGGAAATGTACCAGAGAGACTCAGTGAATCTCAGCGGCTGTGATTAGGTTTGGCTTGCAGGCTGACATCATCTCACACATCAGCCTCCTGCCTGGTGTCTCACTAAGTATCTATCCATTTACATAGAACAGACGTGTAAATTGTCGAGGGTCCTGTGGTTCCTGAAACGCAGGTTGGCTCTGTTCCCCAGGCCTCTGCTCCTCAGCCTGTCTGCACTGCCTTCTGTCCTCCCTCCCCAGGGGGCATGTGGCGTCTCCATGCGGCTCCTCCTCTTCTCCTTTTCCTGAGTATCCTGTCAGTCCCTCTCCTCCCCGACTCCCTTCTTCTTTCCCCTCTTTTGTTCCCTTAACTTTCTGTCTTGCCTTTTTTTTTTGTGGGAAGAGAATTTTGCCCTTGCTGGCTGTCCTGCTCAGCTGTGCACCGAAGAAGTGGAGAGGCCCACGGTCCCCTTGTAACACCACGGGGCACAGCCCTTGACGGTGCCTTTCCCGTGCTTTGACTCACACCACATCAAATGATGGCTTCGCTAAAACCAAGACAGATTTACTTTCCCCAGGTGCCTCACGACAGGTGACATATATTCTTGTTTCCTTGGAGAAAACAAATTTTATCCCTGTAACTGCACAAAACAGAATTGACTTCACTACTTAATTCTTCCTTCTTGGGCTTAAGTATAACTATTTCCCTAATATAATCTTTTTCTTTCACTCATAGCAAAATACTCTGCTAGATGCTATTGATACAGAAGTTAGTAAGATGATTCCTTAAGTAGTATAGACTTTAATGGAGAGAGACATCGCAAGTGTTGTTTTCATTGCAACTGAGAATTATTATGAAGAAAACATTGCGGGTGATCTAATCAGATCTTGGGAGGTCAGGATATTGCCACTTAATTTATGTCAAGTAGTGGGAGTGATGCCCACTACTTGACATAAATTAAGAATGGGCATGAGACAGGAAGCTCAAAGAAATGGTACTCCCAGTGGCCCAGTGTAGGCAAGACCTAAGCCTGTGTGAAGAAAGTGCAGGTGTTTTAGATCAGGATTGCAGTGATCCAGGGAGGAGGTTGAGGTCAAGGCTACAGGATGGGGAAGGAGACAGAGGTTGGACGATGGTCTAGTAAGACGTTTTCTGTAAATCCAATGCCGTCAGTGGTAAACTAGTGATGAAGGGCCAACCATCTAAAGGATTCTGAGAGGAAGAGTAAAGATTTTTTTTTAAATGTATTTTTAGGGAGAGGGAAAGGGAGGAAGAAAGAGAGGGACAGAAACATCGATGTGTGAAAGAAACGTGGATTGGTTGCCTCTTGCATGCCCCCAACCGGGGACCTGGCCCACAACCCAGGCACGTGCCCTGACTGGGAATCGAACCAGCAACATTTTGGCCTGCAGGACAATGCCCAACCCACTGAGCTGCACCAGTCAGGGCAAGAGTAGAGAATAATATGAGTAGTGGTTCGTTATGGCAGCAAAACCTCTACGCCCCATCCTCTCAGCCACAGAAACACAATTAGGAGCGATTGTTAAAGGAAAATGAAATGGATTATGTTCCCAGAGATTTGGTGCTATTTCTTTGGTACCCAAAGAATCAAGAACCCAAAAGCTGATGAAGGAAAAATAATGTGTATTTAAAAATAAAGAGATAAACTACATGAGCAGCTGGAGAGAAAGTTTGAGTTTCTATGGAAACCTCTCCTAAAATGTCTTCCACAGGCAACGGAGCCAGCTTCCCAAATGCCAGGGAGCAGCAGGAGAATATGGGTTGAAGCTGTTCTCTCTGGGCAGTCACACTGCGTGTGACACTGCTGGCAGGAAGGGGAGGGCTTTGAAATGGGTCACGGGTTCCTTACTGGACACTTGTCTTCTGCAGACGACTGGATGAAGGGGCAAAGGGGACCTGGGGATGACACCAGGTATTTTCTTGCCAGGTGCTAAGGCAAGGGTGCCCTGGGTGAAATCCTGTTGCAAACAAAAATAAGAGGAAACAGAAAACTAATCTTAGAATTCATCCGTCAGCAAATGAACGTGGCTTGATGATAGAGTCAGAGGCATCTGCCTGGAGCCTGTCCCTGTTATAGCCCAATGAGATATGGAGCCGGTCCGCCCTCCAACATCACTTTGTGTGGTTCACCCCTCCTCAGCTTCCCCGTCTCCCTGTCATTTCTTCCCCAGGGTCGGAACTTGATCTTCTTTCGCTTGTGTTGCTTTCTGTCCTCAAGTCTGTGCATGACCGGCTCCTCTTTGTGCCTTCGAAGAGCTCTCCTTGCCCCCTTGTCAAATGCAGCTTCGTATCTTTCCCTTCCCAGGGTATCTCTGTCATATTACCTGATATGATACTTATATTATTTCACTTATACTCTGCAAAGAGCAACTTTTTAGTGCGTGTGTGTGTGTGTGTGTGTGTGTGTGTGTTTTAACCTGTTGATGAGCTGCCTCTCCTCAATATGTAAGCTCCATGGGAGCAAAGGAAGGCAGTTTGCTTGAGAGCCCCAGGTCTGAGCAAAATGTCTGGGGGAGAGATGGCACTCAGGAAACATTGAAGGAATGATTCTTGCCCTCAAGAAGTTTGTGACTTAGCAGTTGGGATGATGAGTGCAGGACATACATCCTGACTTTAATGTTGCACAGCTCTGGTGATCAAGGGTTTAACTGGTGACCATGTGGAGTTTTCTAATAACAATAAAAAATCATATTAAAGCCAATCATAATAAATTCTGCTTATCGGATAATTTCTTAATGGTAGGCTCTAATATGAACAGATACAGAATGTGAAATACCTGTCTACCTGTAGCACAATCTCTGAAGTAGGCCTCGGGATCCCAATTTTCTGGTTACAAAAACCGGATCAGAGGCTAAGCTTGTGAAATTAGATCTTAAACTAAAGTTGTTTTAATTCTTAACTCCAGGAATATACATTTTTTTGTATAGATAATTTTTGGAGATGAGACTTGAGACTTTCTGAGACAAAAGGATTGTGGGAGAAAATAAAAAACATGCTAGATCGGAGTGGTCATGGAGGGGAGCATGATCCTTGGGGATTCCTATGGGGTCGGGGATGAGAAAACTGTGGGGATGGGCAAGAGGGGCAGTTGTGCTCAGCGTGTGCACTGCGCTCCCAGGCATCCACAGATCACCTGGCTCTGACCTGGAGCCACCTGAGGCTGCTGGGCATGGCTGGGGTGAGATATGGTAAGAATGAGGCCTGCTGGAGTTTCAATTTAATACAAAATATCTTATATACACTTACAGGTTTTTCAGTCATGTCAGCCTACCTTACGCTATTTCATGTCTGTGGCATGCTTGGCAATTTTGAGAGAGAGGATGAGAAAGAGCGATTTCATAAACACCCGTCTCCCTTTTCATACTCAGGTGTTATTATACTCGTCTTTACAAAGAGGCTGCTGAGGCTGCGGAGCCTGCTGCCTGACTAAGGGTGCAGGCAGTGCTTGTTCTGGAGCCCAAAGGCCAGACTCCTTGTGTTACATTGTTTTCTTTAGGTGAATAGTTCTCAAGGTCTAAAAGGTATTTTTATTATAATCTAAAATATTATCCTGTATCTTTCTGCTTTATAGTTAAAAGTTAAGGAGAAAATAATCTGTTCTATGAAATACATGTGGATGTCAGCATTGAGTCCTCAAAGCATGAGTAAATTTTTAAGAAAAAAATTATCCCATATTTCTTGCCTCCCAACCATTTATAGTCTTTTGAATTTAATGCTTTTGTCAAAGTATTTTTAGAAAAAAAATTGGCTTCATTGTGTTTTCTATAAATGTTACTCAGAATCAACATGAAATGTCCCCCATTTTTAAAAATAAATTAATGAGTCATGCTTCCCGGTGCTTATTTTTATGATCATATTGGCAAGTCACAGAACTTCTGAGCTGCCATTTCTACTCATTCATCCCCTTTCGCCCCCTACCCTTCCACGAGTGGTATTGATAACACCTTTCATCCTGCCTTGGGATTTACTGTGGGCTCCCGTGACATAGCAGACACGGCAGTTCCATGCACGTTTCTACACGGAGTGGAAAGCATTGTACAGTTCTACATATTCTTTTAAAATAAACAATCCTGCCATGCTGTTTACGTGTGTTCCGAGAATGGTGCCCCACGCATTGCTTTCAGATCCCTTCCCTGCCCTTTGGTCACACCTGGCTTCGTCTGGGGCGCAGCGCTTCAGGTATGAGGGGTGTGAGTTCTCCGGACTTCCAGCAGCTCCACCACTTCCCATTGTGTCCCCGAAATGAAAATCTGTTGTCAACTTCTATTTGTCATCGAATCTGCCCTGCTGTCTTTCCTACTGTGAAGAAATGTTTCTCTAAAGTGTGAAAACGAAAGATAAATGAGGAAGACTGCCATGTTTCTCAAAAGTGAGACCGAATTCTTATTAGTGGAAATGAAGAGCATTCCTATGTGCTTAAGATTCCCGCAAAGTGTCTCCTCCTTCTTTCCTTTGCACCTGGCCTTTCTGCACTTACTTTCCTTGCCTGTCTCCCGGAGGTGTCTGAGTTTATCTCCCTCTTCCCCGATGCGTCAGCCTGGATCGTCCTTTCTTTGGGGGTGGGGTTGTATCTAGGCTGCTATATTTATTTTCCACCCCTGGGAGGCTGCCCTTTTAACTGCAGTATGCCTCATTGACTTCATATTGCCGTCCGGGGGTTGTCTGTTCTGATCCCGAGCTCTGGGGCACTTATTCCACACCATTACATCTCTGCCTCTGCCAAATGGGATGCGGGGCTCTGTCCTCTCTGGAGACTGACAGGAACCTTCTCCCTCCCCGTCCTCACCCCCGACTGTCTCAGGAACTCTTCCATGGGCCCCAGGCCTAGGAAGGCCTTGTTCTGACTCTTAGTGCTCCAAATGGTCTGTGCCTGTGTCTTGTGGGAGTTGAGCAGTGGGTGAAGTGTGCCCTACCAAAAGTGCACCTTAGTAGAGAAATTTATCATTTAAAACACATCACGAGAATTCAAAATAGATACAACCCCAACATTGATTGTCTTTGGGTTGATAAGTAGAGCAGTATGTTTACAGTTGTTTCTCCTTCTCATGACCTTTTCATATTCTAAGGTAACTACACGGCACATAATGCTTCTGTAACCTGAAATTAAAACTGTGATTGAGAAAAAGTTAAAAGCACACTGCATGATCTCATTTGAACTCTAGTTTAGACAATTTTAGGGTAGTGCATGGGAGTACAGCATGAAGCAAAGACGATGAAGCATTTGAATACCCTTTCTCTCACCCCTGTGACCTGTACCTCTTGTTGGACCCTGATGCATTGACCTGACTTCTTAAGTGCTCTATTTGTCTGTCTGTTTTGCTTGGGACTTGGGCACGTTAGGTCCAGAACACTTTTCTAGGGATGAAGCAGTGGCGTGTGGATTCGTGTTGGGTTCCTTTGCTGTCTGCGGTGTCTAGAGGTAGAACGCAGTTCGGCAGCCCCGCAGGTGTTGAGTGAGGGGGCGGGTGTTGGACAGCAGGGGTGCCAGGGACTGTTGTGAGCCAGGCACTGTGAGCTCTGCCTCTAGACAGCCGTCAGCCTGGCTCTAGGAGGTCGTCACCAGCAGGAGTGCAGGGCTAGTCTAACCTTCCATCATGACTTTCAAGGTAAAGCTAATAACATCCAGGTTAGACATAAGAGGTGCCTTGGTTATCGTTACACTCACAAGCAGCAGTACACGGGGCCTCCGGTGCAGTGTGGAAAGGGATTGCTCCCTGCCGGCCATGTGACTTCGTAAGTCATTTCACTGCTCTACGCCTCATTGCTCACCTGTCGGAGGGTTTGGGAGAAGGAATGATACCTGCCTGGCAAAATTAATATGAGGGGGTGATAAAAGAGGATCGTATATTTAATCAACTGTTCATCAAATGCCTCCTTCGTAGGGATTAGCTAACTAAGATAAAGAAACAAAGAGTTTTTAGTTGCAAAAATAGCAGATGCCAACTCACTTGGGGGAGAAAAAAGAATTTAGTCAGAAGATCTGAGTCTCCAGGAAGACAGAAGAAGCAGGCTCAGGGACTGTGCGGCCAGGAACACCGTCTAAAATCATGCAGCAGGACCCGCCAGCATGTTACTGCTGCCGGGACGCGGATGCCTCAGCTCGCACTCCTGGCGAAAGCAGCGGCCCAGCACACCGCCCATGGACACAGGGACCACCCATCACGTTCACTGCCCATTGAAGGAAAGCCCCCACTCTTCTCCTATCAGGAACAGATAGTTCAGCACGTCTAGTTGACAGAGCCTGGGCCTTGTACCCAAGCCTTAACCACAAAAGAGCCTGGGAAGGAGATTATCTTTTTTTTTTTTTTTTTGCTCCTATGGAGGGACTGAGGTCGGAGTTCATGAAATGCAGGATTCCCTAATATGCAAAAGAGGTTTAAACACTGAGTGCCAATATGAAAGAACAATGTCCCCTAGGGTTTCTATTCTCAAGGAATTTATAGCCTAATTGGAAATAGATGATCACATGTTAAATACGCTACACAATCATAACCTCTTCCTGTTTGATATTAACAGACATTTAGCCAGCTTGCTACTCTGTGCGTTTACCTAGAAAGATGACCCTGTGAGGGGCTGTCACTGGATTTCCTCTTGGGACACCCATTCCCCATGTGGTGCCCTTGGCTCCAGAAGCCTGTATTTTCTTGTTATCTCTGGTCTTCCCTCATCTGGAAGTACTAAGCGGACCAGGGTGCTGTGGCCGTCTCTAAGAATAGGGAGCTAAAAATACCCTGGGGAGAGGGCAGGCTCCTTCCTGGCGGCACAGGGCCAGCCAGTGTGCAATCCATCTTCCCTGCTACCCTCATTTTCACACTTTGTCTTTCCCTGGAGCATTGGCAGTGATGACGCTGTTTTGCAAGTTTGCAAACTAATGAAAAAGCCCTCAGACTCTCCTGGTTTAGGGATCTTACTCTTAATATGCTGTGCCTCCATGAAAAGATGGGATTGAACTCTAGATGCTTTCCAAGCTTGGCACCTACCCACTGCTGAAATCTCATTTCAACAGCTCAACAATCCCCATGAGATTATAAACTCCTGAAAGCAGGAAACGTGTCTTTCATTGTCATTGCTTTATCCCCAGTGACTAGTACCAGGCACAGGGCTCATGATTGGCCTCAAATAGTCATGGAATGAGTGATAACGCATTAGTCAGGTTTGTTTGTTTTTTTTTTTAAATGCTTGCAAATCAAAGACATTCAACCCCCAACTAGATGAAGCCAGAGAGGGTCTTAAGTGTAGAACAGGCAGCTGTGAAATCTCAGGCTGCCTTCAGGCACAGGTGAATCCAGGGACTCTCTGCTCTCTTCTCAGCCCGAGCCTTCTCTATAGGGTTGCACTTCTGTTTTCACACACGCCTCTCCTCTAACTTTCCCAAAAACTTTGGCAGGAAAAAGTTTTATCCCAATTATTTCCACAAAATGACCCAAACTGGATCTAACTGGAAAGCTGGGCTGCAGGCCGATCCAGGTAGAGAGGCTGTGGGCCGGGCTATTAAGTGGCCTGGTCTGAACCACAGATTCACCCTTGGAGTCTGGGTGAGCCCAGCCGAGTTCCGTGGGTTGGGAATGGGAGAGCTGGGGCAACATCGGGGGATGCCAGTAGACAAAAGAATATGCACTGGATAGAGTGATTGAATAGTGCACCGCCTGCCCCGCACCGAAGATGTGTCCACCTGGCACCTGTGAATGTGACTTCATTCAGAAAAAGGATCTTTGAAGATGTAACTAATGATCTCAGAGTGATCATCCTAGATTGGGGTGGGCCCTAAATCAATGACCTGTAGGTACCATTAGAAGGGAAGGAGAGAAGTCATGCAGGGAAGGAAATGTGAAGACAAAGGCCAGACTGGAGTCCCATCTCTGGAAGGCGGGAGAGCAGCGTGGAACAGAGTTCCCCTCAGGGCCTCTGGAAGGACCCAACACTGTTGATACCTTGACTTTAGATTCTGGCCTCTGGAACCATGAGAGAATACATTTCTGTTGTTTGAAGCCACTAGTTTGGGGTACTTTGTTAGGGCAGCCCTGGGAACAAGCAGTGGGTAAGTAAAAACGGCGGTGTATTGCAGGCCTCGGGTGCTGGTTGATCTGGTCTGCAGTGTTATCTTGCAAGCCAATGCCTGCCTAGTCACAGGGTGGAGATTCAGGGGTGGGATTTGTATGTACTTGAGCCTGCATTCACTTCACTCTCACAGCTAATCTGCTAGGAATCCAGATGTGCTCTCAGCCTCTGGGGATATGCCTCCTTTAACAGACAATATTGAATTCTGCTACCTATTGCATCAATGAACGAGACAGGGAGGCCCACAGGACTGTGGACCGTGATGGCTGTGTGGCACCCAGCTAGTGGCCAACAGAACAGGGCTGCGCTGTGCCCTCTGCCTCGTGACGTTTCTCAGCCATGCACTCGTGGCTCCTGAGGTGTATACATCTCATCTCTGGACAACCCAGACACAGGTTGTCCTCTGTGTAACTAACCTGCTTTTTAATTAAATTAACCTATTAAGCTATGCTGACTGCAGGGAGCGGGTGGGGATGGAGACCCGGATTGCTGCTACCTGTGGTACTACCTGTGGTGTGAATGTTTGAGAGGTGTGGCAGGATGTTCTCTTTCATTGTTGGTCTTGTTGCTTTAAGTTCTTTTCCCTTTTCCTGAGACTAGAAAACATCTGATTCTCATACTGATTCATACAAGTGTGTTATTTTTCCAGCTCATTAGCTGCATTTGTTTTCCCTTCTTTCTGGGCCACGAGCAGCCCTGATGACTGCGGATGTCGGAGGCCGGCACAACCTCTAGATGGGAGCCTCGAGGAAACTGGGCTGAATGGGCAAGGTGTGGCTGTTGGGACTCAGGAAAAAGGGGGCTCATGTAACCCTGGATTTGGGTTTGGGTTTTTAGGAGGCCAGGTGGAAGGATCTACTAAGAGATGGCTTTTAAAAATTGTTAGTCATCATCCTGTCTTTAGGAAAACACAATGGCTTTTCATTAGATTAGATGCTCTTGATTTGTGTTGGATCTGAAGGAAGGAAGGAAGGAAAGAGGGAAGGAGGGAAGGAGGGAGGGAAGGGAGGAAGGGGGAGAGCAAGGAAGGGAGGAAAGGGTAGCTTTTTAAAATATTTTGGTTAAAGTAGAAACTTTCACAAGTTAACTAACCTGCTTTTTAATTAAATTCAAATCTCAGCAACTTTTGCCTGTGGTATGCACACACACCCATCAAGAACTGAATTATTGGGAAAAAACCAAAAACCCACACAAGAGAATGTCATTAATTTGTCCAGTCCCGTCAAATGCAGAGTTAAAATATCATAAAAGGTATCTGAGGTCTGTTGAGCAAAGAACATTTTAGTTGAAAAGCAAAGTCAATCTAATATTTAACTTTATATTTTTAAATAGAATTACCTTGCATTGATTTGAAGGAAGTGGGGGAGGAGGAGACCTACCACAGAGGCCAAAACGAGAGTCGTCGAGAGTCGTTTCTCCCCAGGCCTTCAGCTTCAGGTGGCCGATATAATGCTGGATTCTTTACAGAACTCTCTGCTGAGGGTTTCTACCCTTTTCCCCTCTCTTCATTCTCTACTTGCCTTTTCCCTCTCTCCTTCCTTCTACTCTTGTCTTCTGCAAAAGTGGCATACGCACACACACACAAATAAATTTAGGGGTCTTACAGAAGAAAAGATGATTCCGTGCACCAGCAAGACTGAATTCATTGTGTGTATGTGTGCATTTGATTGATTGATTGATTCTTTCCTGTTCTAGTGTAAAGCAGCATCGTTATTTTAAGTACTGTAGTGCTACCTCGAACTGTGGGCTTATCTGTCACTTCTAGGTAGAAATCTACGGGGTTTGATTTAATGAAGATGTAAAGTCCTTTCTAATGACAGCTCCCATTTGGCCATAAGATGTGAACCCTTGTGATGTAGGTGGCAGAGGTTTCTGGACAAGGCTCACTGGAATATAGGAGACAGCAGGTTGAGTGACCTCAGACAAGTCATTGAGCCTGTCTGGGCCCCCTTTCAGTTTCTGGAAAAGCGTTACACCAGGTGATTGCCAAGCTCACTTCAGGCTCAGAAATTCCATGACTGGGGTTATGCCTGTGATTATTATTAATAAAAACAATCGCTCCAATGTATTGAACACTAGTTATATTCTGGTAGCTGTGGCTAAGCCTCTAGCAGCCCCCATCCCATTTCATCCCCACACCGACCCAGTAATTAAGAAGGTACTACTCTCAACCCCATTCCATATGTGAGAAGACTGAGACTTAGGACAGGTTAAGCTAAGACAGTTTCCTCGTATTGGAGTCCATGTTCTTCACAGCTGCACTATATTGTGAATTTCATTCTAGCTTATGTTCAACTTATTAAATGGGATTTGAATTAATGAGATTTTGCTGAGCTAGGGAACATTTCTCTCTTAATGTCTTCCCATCCATCCCACTAATTGGTCTTACAATTTTAGGCTCAAGCTTTCACCCTGCTTGGCTTGGGAGGGTGAGGGATGGCGAAAAGGGCATGGCACCTGAAATGCTTATTTTGACCTTTCCCATCAGCATCTTTAGTCGTAAATTCCTCCGCCTCAGACAGGAAGGAACGTCAACCCCGTTAGACACTGTGACTCACAGTGTTGTTCTTGGTACTGAATCCTAACACTCCCAGATGCAGTTGTTCCAATCCACTTATTAATGACCAAACAGTCGAATGTCCTGCCTTTGTCTCCTGCTCAGGACTCCCAAGCAGGAGCACTTGTGGGCATCCAGTTAATGTGCTTTTCTTTCTTGCAACACAAAGGGGAGGATGGATTTTCCGCACAGGCGGTCCATTACTCACTTTTGCAGGGAAACAGGGGCTATCCTGCAGGCTGCCCTATTTAGGCATCAACATAGGTGCTCAGCCTTCTCATGCTCTCAGTTGCAATTCATTTTATTTCTCTCAGCCTCTCAGCATCTCCCCTATTCTCAGGTTCCCTCCCACACAGGTTTGAAGTGCTGGCATCCTCTGCTAACATCCTAGAGAGAGAGCCTTTTCAATTTTTTCGTTCCTGGGGCATCTAGAGAAAGTGCTGCCATTGCAGGTGTTCGGGAGCTTTCTGCCAGGTTTACGAAGGACCATCAGCAGCCCCCTGGAGGCTTAATGGAAAGGAGTAGGTGTTGCCTTTCAGGACTCTTTGCCACCCAGTGTTCCTTGGGGAATTTTTAAAAAGCATTCCTGTGACATATTCTTTGGATTTTTTTTTTTTTTTAAACAAAGACAGGAAGAAAAAAAGAGCCCGCAGTTCTGGAGCGTGAATTAAACAGGATACGTTGCAGTTCCGTTCAGTGCCACCCAGGCCCTCACACCCACGATATTTTCTGTGCTTTCGTGAAACCTCAGCACCTGGGAGAAAAGTGACTCTTTGTTGCTAGCTTCTCATAATCTGTTCATTTTTGCATCAGCTGGGATCGCCCAAAAGCATATAGACTTTGAGGTCTTTAGCATAGAGGTCTACAATTAAAAAAAAAAAAGATACTCACTGAGTGCCCCTTAGGTGTCACTGTGCCTAGTGCTGGGCATGCACCATCTCCTCTCATCCGAACAGTGACTCTGGTAGGTGGTGGGAGATTCCCCCCTTATACCTCTGGGGAAAGAGACTTGGAGGCACCACTTTGCCCCAGGTCACACCGTCAGTAAGTGGAGGAGACAGTAGCAGAGTGCAGGTTTCAGCAGGTGCATTCCACTGCACCTGTGCCCATGTGAACCCGACGGATCTCTTCATTGGACTTCCTGTGGAAAGTCACTGGGCTTCTCTAAGGGAGCAACACCAAGAGGAGTGGGCATTTTAGTGCAGCTCAGGAAAGTTGATGCATTGTGCACTTTGAACAGTTTGACAGTATCCGGTGAAGATGAATATATGCATACCTTGCTACCCAGCTACTGTACTTCTGTATATATATCCTAGAAAAATTAATACACTGTGCATAAGAAGGCAGGTCCAAGAATGATGATTGCATTATTGTTGCCATGGTGAAAACTGGCAACAAGGTAAGAGTTCATTAGTCAGTAAATGGATTAATAGATTGTGGTAACATCATAGAATGCAGTCGCATGTGATATTTATAATAAATGAACTAGGTCTAGCCCTGGCCAGTGTGGCTCAGTGGATTGAGCATTGGCCTGCTAACCAAAAGGTCGCTGGTTCGATTCCCTGTCAGGGCACATGCGAGAGGCAACTGATCGATGTTTCTCTCCTTCTCTTTCTCCCTCCCTCCCCCTCTCTGAGAAAGTAAATCTTTAAAAAGAAATAAATAAATGAACTAGGTCCAGATGCCTCAACAACATAGATAAAGCTCAAATCTGTTGCTTTAAAAAAGCAAATGGTAAAAAGATGAGACCATATGACCATTTTGAAAATGCACACGATATATTCGATATCTGTTATTTAGTGCTGTGTACATCTGTAATAAACACGAGCGTGTGGGTGGGAGAGACGCACACCTATTCCAGAGCGACGGTTCCCTGTAGGGGGGGAGCAGCAGGATGGGAGGTGGTGGTACTCCAGGGAAAGGGTTCTGGTGTATTTATAACCCCCTTTTTTATTTCCCAAGTAGAATTTTTTAAAAAGCATGGGAAAATATTTGGTTGTTAGGCACATGATTATCTCTTATTTGTCTCTGATTCTCTGTACTTTCCAGTGTGTTAATTTGGTTTTGACTAATTTTTTCAAGTGAAGGAGAAGTAAGAAAAAGCATCTGGGTGGGTTTTCCAGGATGTTTGCACCTCCAGGCCCCAGTGTGTCGGGACATTTTCCAATAGACTCCCAAGGCCTGGGGAGACATGAGGGCTGGGTCCCCGAAGCTTCTGGGCATTCCAGACAATCCTTCCAGTCATGTCTTCACCTTCACCAGCCAGGATGGCTGCCTGCAGTGAGCAGAACTACTTGTGTTTTTCTCCCCAACTTTAAAGGGCAAAGGCTCATATCACCTGTACAGATGCTCAAAAGTCAGCCATGAGTTCATTTCTCTTGCCTGGACTAAATGTTGCTGTTCTTCTGCCTTCTCTAATTCTGTCTGGAGAGGCTGGGCAAGCTCCGGGTCTCTGGAGAAGAGAGCCAGGGAGGGATCTTTCTGTCCACTAACCCCTTGCAGTTCCCCCTGACCCTTCCCTCAGGGAACCAGCCAAGCAGTACGGCCCCCTCCTTCCCTGTGTGGACTGCCTGCCCCTTCTGGGGCATTTAACTCCAATCACATACATCTTATTCTTCTATAGTATGTCGTAGGCCCATGCCAGCTATGAGTTCGCTCAATTGTTCTCAACAAACACTCTCTGCCTCTCTTCCCTACTCCTTTCCCTGCCACTTCTCTCCCTCCTGTCCTTCTTCTTCTCCCCCATCTATTTTCTTTTCCACCCCTCTCCCTCCCTTTTGCTCCCCCCTCCTTCTCACTCCCTCTCCCCTGTCTCTCTCCCTCTCTTCCCACCCCCCCAACTCTTCTTCCAGAGGCCTGACCGCAGGGGTCCAGTAGCCTTCCCCACCTCTAGACTTCCAGTTATAGGAACTCATTTAAATCCTTTTCACTTAAACCTTGTCAGGTTTCGTTCCTTCCAGGTGAAAAGGTTCCACATGTCACCAGCTTTGGCCAAAGTGCCAAAAAACATGTATTCAGCTTTGACCTTGGGCAACTCCAAGGAGCTGATGAAGTAGGGGTACCGTTTGGTGCCTCCCTCCCTGGGGATGAGAATCTGGAAGAGTGTTTGGGAAGCCACTGAGGTGAACAGGGAGGAAGATGAGAACGTCAGGTGCTACTGCTGCACCTTCATCCTCAGGCTGACGCAGGCTACTGGCTGGGGGTCGAAGCCCTCGCCACCAAACAGGAGGGAGGGTGACTCACTCAGTGTCTCTCGTTCTTGCATGATGGGTGCCCTCTTCCTGAGGAAGCAGGCTGTCGAAGAATTCCTAAGGAGGTTTTTTAATTTTGTGTATATCAATGCAGCTTTTCTTTCCTTTCAGTGACATAAACAAGGGAGAATTTAGTTTATTCATAGTTTATGAAGATTTTATATCTGTGCAAGGAAAACATGTCTTCCTAATAAGTCTTTAAGTGATTCTTTTCTGCTCATTTCCAATTCACTAAGACGTATTCAAGTAATAATCTCTACAACAGGGTGAAAAACGAGGCAATAAACATGTAATGCAATTGATTAAATGGAGGAAAAAAAAAGTGCCAGGCCATTGGTGGAGTGGGAAGCACCCAGCTGGAGAGAGTAGGATGATTACTTAAGGGGCTGAGGTGTTTCTCTTTGCTGTCCTGCCGGTACAGAGGCTGGTCTTGGGGGCTCTGATGGAGCCCCCTCAGCCACAGGAGTCTCCCAGGAGACCCTGATGTGGAGACATCATGGGCTTTAGGTTCATCAAACCATGTCCCTTGTTGGCTGTATTTACTGCAACGTAGTCTTCTGGGAAGTCCCATGGATGGCAAGTGTGGAGTTATGAGCTCTCTTCTCAAGTTTGGAACCATTTCATGGTGTGAGGTCTTTGCCTCGCTGGGACTTAGATTTTCAATCTTGAAAATGGCGGTTCTGAGTAGCGTGAATAAATCTGGCACCATCCCGCTCAGTCCAGCCGTCCATCTGTCCAGCGTGTCCATGCTGTGTGCGCTCTCCCTGCCCGTGAGTCATCAGTAGCTAGCTGAGTTACCAGAGAGAGAGGACACGGTCATGTAACTCTTACCACAGTACATTGGTTTAATTGTTTTATTTTATTAGTAATGTTGTCAGTCTCTTACTATGTCTAACTTCTAAATTAACCTTTATCATAGGTGTGTTTGTATAGGAAAAACCATAGTATATATAGGGTTCAGTACATAGTGCATATAGAATTCATCCGCTGGGTCTCTTGAAATGTAGCCCCGTGGATAAGCGGGGGGCTGCTGTACTAAGTACTTCAGTTATTGATTCACTGTGGCTGGTACGTCCATGCCCTCCCTCCCCAAACATTAACTAAGGGGGGTTGGGCTACCGTATGAGGAGGGAAGAGAGTGTGACAGACGCTGAAGCAGCCCGCGTCTGCTGCCACACAGGCGGAGACCGTCTCGGGAGAGAAGGTGAGTGCAGCCTGAAGGAGAGGCGCCCCAGTGGCAGGAGTATCAGGACGTTTGGGGGTCAGCTTCCGAGTGTGAGAACTAAAGTGGAGAATTACATTTCCCAAAAGCTTCCGTGGGCACATCATAGAGCTCCTTTGACAGTCTCTGTCAGACTGGGGTTGACACTGCATTACTTCTGTCTTTGCTGGAACATATGTCTTCAGATGCAACTCTGACCTTCAGAGGGCCACATGAGGCCCTGGAATCTACATGGGTCACACATGCCAAGGTTTCCCCAGGGGAAGCCTCCCATCGTGGTGGCTCCTTTTAGATCTGGAGGGTTGACTGTAAGGTATCGTTTCCCTTCTTCACCTGTTATGCAATTAGTGGCAAGAAATTTAACGTCAGCCTGTAGAGGAAAATGGAATTAAGGGAAGGGAGTTTTGGGGATGAGGCTGATCCCTGACTCAAAAATGAGAAGTATTATTAGACCCATTCACTCAGACCAGGCAGAGCCAAAGGAAAAAGCAAGGTAGGTTTTTTAGACAAAAGTTGTCATGGCTGGTTTTAAGGAACTTTAGTATAAAGGATTTTTGTGGTATGAACACATCCATTCCTAGGATTTTGTGAGTTTGGTTGTTTTTCTAGAAAGGTAACATGGTATAATGATTATTAGCTCAAGCTTTTCACATGCTAGGCCTGCATTTGCTCCTCAACTTTGCCGTTTTTGTTATTTGTTGTTAATGCAGAGCAGGGCCCCCAACCCATCCTGTGAGGAACAGGGCCGCACAGCAGGGGGTGAGTGGTGGGCAGGGGAGCTAGCAAACCGGTCCCTGGTGCCAAAAAAGGTTGGGGATCGCTGATATAGAGGGAATTAAAAAATTCTGAGCCTCAATTTCTTCATCTCTGAAATGTGAATCATAATTAAATAACTGCCTTGTAGGAAATTATGACGATATCTATAATAACAAAAGTACCCTGCTTAATACAGAATTTGAAATACATAATCATTTGTCCTGGCTGGTGTGGTTCAGTGGATTGAGTGCCAGCCAGCAAACCAAAGGGTTGCCAGTTCGATTCCCAGTCAGGGCACATGCCTGGGTGGCAGGCCAAGTCCCAGTATGGGGTGCACGAGAAGCAACAACACATTGATCTTTCTCTCCCTTTCTTTCTCCTTCCCTTCCCCTCTCTCTAAAAATAAACAAATAAAATCTTAAAAAAAATATAAGCATTCAATACATTTCAATGCTTTTATTATTTTCTGTTAAAGCCTGTGTGTGTGTGTTCCAATAAAGTTCTCTTGGAAAAAAAATTATTTCTGTCTCTAGCTAACCAAAGAGAAATGGTATTTTCCAACATAGCTAAGACAATAGGGCTGTCTCAGGTGTATGTGGTTGTGGCAGTGACTGGCAAATATTTATTTAGCAAATGTTTATTTTGAACCCATATTCTAAGTACTACAGTCAGGAGTCAAGAATTAAGTATAGTATATAGTTACCTATATTAAATTTTAGTGACGAGGTTCAGATCTGTGGCAGGAAATTCAAGCATTACATGTTGAGGTAAAAGCAAGGTAATTTGCAGGTTATTGTTAAGAACTGAGATCATGTATGTGGAATGCTGAATATGTAGAATACTAAACAGACCACATTTCCTTTATTCATCTGTATACCCACTGCCTGACACATAGTAGGTATAATAAATATGTACCAATAGAATGAATGAGAACAGTAGTCCCCCTTATCTATGGAAGATGCATTCCAAGTTGCAAGATTTCAGGTGGATCCTGAAAACTCACATAGGACCAAATGCTGTGTATACTATGTTATTTACTATACGTACATACCTGTGGTAAAGTTTAATTTATAAATCCGACACAGTGAGAGATCAACAATAACTAATAAAACAATTATAATACATTGTAATGAAAGTTATGTGAATGGCTTCAGGGCCCTTATTAAATAAAATAAGGATTACTTAAACACAAACACTGAGCTACCTTGACTGTTGATTGAA
Source organism: Micronycteris hirsuta (assembly GCA_004026765.1). Taxonomy (NCBI): domain Eukaryota; kingdom Metazoa; phylum Chordata; class Mammalia; order Chiroptera; family Phyllostomidae; genus Micronycteris; species Micronycteris hirsuta. The sequence goes on along the minus strand of PVJI01007387.1, from coordinate 35,103 downwards.
AACCAAGGCAGTCACTTCCTGACTAACGGATGGGTATTGTGTACAGGGGTGGACACGCTGGAGTAAGAGATGATTCATGTTCCAGGCAGAATGATGTAAGGTTTCATTATGCTACGTTGTTTATTGACTTGTTTATTTCTAGGAAGTTTCCATTTAATATTTTCAGACTGCAGTTTGCTACAGGCAACGGAAACCACAGAAAGTGAAACCACGGATGAGGGAGCGGCTGCTGCCTCTGGTGCATACCATGCACGAGTGTTGCTATTACACATATTTGCACAGTAGTAGAATTAAGCACAGGGTGCTACAGAAGCGTTTTGGATTATTTAGATTAGGGGAATCGGCAAAGGAAGAGATAATATTTAATCTGAGGCTTGGTAAGTACAACTAGTGATCAATTTAGCAAAAGACAAAGAAAGGCTGTTCTTAGCATATGGCCAGCACACGTGAAGGCGGCAGGATGAAAGAGAGCTTGGCGCTTGGCTTGTTGCCGGAAGGGCACGTGGTTGGTTCAATACCGCCCGAGTGCAGTGGAGGGCGGAGACTGCTGAGGGGGCAGCGAGGGATCCCCAAGTGCTTCATGTGCCGAGTCAAGGAATGTGACCAGGAGTCCACTGAGGGTTATAAAGGCCAATTTACCTTTTATGTGCCCAGATGATGCTTTCTTCAGTGTTGAGAAAAACCTGGACATGGGCACACTTAAGGAGAAAGAGTTGTTTAGGAAACTGTTTTAGGAATACAAGACAGAGAAAGTGATGGCCCCCGCTATTTGATAGGAGAGCAGAGAGGGGAGATAGATGGAAAGAGTAAGGAGGCATGTTACTATCAGGATATAAGGCATCTCCTGACCACAGGATAAGGATACAGTAAAAATGAGGCATGTCTGTCAGGATATTGCTGGTAGCATTTAGGAAAATGACAGCTCACTCTTCCTGTTTGCAGTGAACCAGGCACTATTCAGAGCGCTATAAATGCATTATCTATCCTTCACAGTAAATCGGAGTTAAGTACCATTGTTATCACCAGCATTCAGAGAGGAAGACCCAGGCACAGAGGGCCTGAGTAACTTCCCAGTGTTCCGATATAGTGAAGTGGCAAAGCCTAGGTTCCTCTATGGGAGCAGGACTCCAGATCCAGGGTCTTCCCCCGACTAGAGTGTCTTTTGGGTGAAAACACGGAAGACAGCAAGTCTTAGCTCTACCCTGGATTTTTTGTAGTTGGGCGTTTTTTCAAGTAGGGGTTTAGGCTACGTGATTCTAATAATATTGATGATCTCTTATTAGGCCTTGCAATTAGTGAAGCGTTTGTACAGTGGATTATCTCAGGGAGCCTTTACATGGATCCTGGTGGAGGAGGCGTTGCTATCCCTAATTTGTGGACAAAGACTTTGAGACTAGCATAGGTTATATGCCTCCTGAGAAAGCAATCTTGTCCTTTGATCCACGGACTCCTGTCTCCTAAAATATTGTTTGCACAGTGATTTCTCCAGGTATGTTTTAACTTATCCCTCAACCCTTGAAAAATGGCCTGCTCTTTGTCAGGCACTCTGCTTGGAAAATGAGAATAAATGGCAGTTCATGTGGTTCCTAGTGAGGATGACAGTCATGTAAATTAATTATTTCAAGCCAAATGGCGCATGTTGTGAAGGAGTTGGGCCCAAGGCCTGGTAGGATCCAGAGGTTAAACTATCAGAAAAGGGAAGGTGCTTGAGTAAGGTTTTGAGGGATCAGTAGGACTTGTTTAGGTGGAGAACATTTTCGAGGAAGGAGAAAACCCAGTATTTCACTAATGCCTACAAAGCAGCGTTTTGCTCAGGTTTTCTCACGGCCACTGTGAGTTCTTCCTGGCGGTAAAGGCACCATTAGCTGACGTGGGAGTGCAGTGCATAGGAGGACCGTGTCCTCGTTTAATTCCTTCATCAGTTTCAGCAAGTTTTCTTTTTTTCTTTCCACTACTGGAGTGACTTGCTCCATCAACATCGACAAGAAGCAGTCTTAATCACTCCGCAGCCCTTGAGTAATCTGTTTGCCGCCCACAGACTGGCATCCGAATAGCAGTGGGCTTAGGCCCGTCTGGGCTGTGCTGTCTCCGGAACCCAAGACAGACAACACAAATCAGCCTCTCCATTTCTTTTTTCATTTATTTTTTGAAAAGAGATGATGAGAGTTCTTTTCAAAATATTTGTGGAGGAGAGGTAAACTTTGATGAAAAAAACAAAGTTTAGCTTCATAGTTTCTGTTTCAATATTAACTTTTTTTTTAAATGAGAAGGAAGGGGAAATGATTAGAGATGAGAGAAGATCGGACGTCCTTATACTGACATTGTCATTCCTTGAACTCTATGGAGCCTGACTGGAAAGAGATCAGCACAGCCTCTTGGGTTAAAAGAGAGGGGTGTTTGATGAAGAAAATAATTTAGAACAGTAATTTAGAACGCCAGCCAACTCCTTGCTCCAAACCCTAGCCTAGATAAGATAATGCCAGGATATCTCTTGCCTCAGTTTCTCTCCCTTGAGAGGACTTTGTCACACCCTCAGAGGTCTTGGATAAAGATGTACTCAGTGAGGTCAAGGTGTTGTCAGAAGGAAGCGTTGTCACTGAGCACATTCTGGCCTGTGGCACATGCAGTGTGAGGAGGAGAACATCAGAAACCCCTGCTAACCCAGCACGCCCACGGCAGGGCAGTCCCCCAGCCCTCCCTCTTCTCCCTGTCTCCGCTCTCTTCCTCCTCCACCCTGCCCCATTCCCCGCTCTTCTCTTTGGGATCCCAGAGTTTATATCATTAACAGTCTCTCTGCCACGTATGAGGAGGGACCCGAAAAACAGAGTTTATTTATTAAAAACTGTGTATTTATTCTTACATGTTTAAACTTCAGTTGCCTCCAAAGCACTTCCCATTTGACGCAATATACCTGTCAAGATGTTTTTCCACTGCTCACAGCAGTTTTGATGCCTTTTAGTGCTTCTGCCATTTTTTGTTTCTGCTCTTCCACATCAGCAAAATACTTCCCTTTGAGGACATTTTTCATGTGTGGAAACAACAAGAAAAAAGTTCCTCAGGATGAGATTGGGTGAATAGGGAGAGTGGGGCATGGGAGTTGTGTTGTTTTTGGTCAAAAACTACTGAACACGCGGGCAGGTGTGCTCTTAAATCACTCATCATGAAATAGGCAAACACATCAAAAGAGTCCTTAAAAAATTCACTAAAGCCAAACGCAGCCTCTCACAACAGCACCAGCTGGTGCACTGATACAGATGGGTTCCTAGAACACTCACCTAGTGGGGGGAAGCCTGTACTGCAAGGGGCCCACCCTCTAGAAGATAATTCTGGGTTTTCCGGGGGTCCCCCCTCTTATATTGGTTAGTAGTCTTCTTACTTCTATGGTGAATTTTCCAGATGTATCCTCTAAATGTTGTTTTGCTCATGTGTGGCAAAACATTACAGCATAATGGGCCTCTCTCTAGCATGGGCTGAGAACAGCTTCCTTCAGAGGAGCGAAAGCCGGGGGCAGGCAGTTTGTGCCATGTGTGAAAATGGACACCGTAGGCTTCTGCTCTACGAGAACCCGGCAATCTCTAGAGAAAAGAGTGCTCTTCTTTCCTAATAGTTCAGAATCGACCTCCTTTCTGAGTTGAGCCACGCAGCCACAGGGAGGAAGTCCGGTTTTGGTTAGCCAGGCCAAAGCCTGGGGTCATTCCTCGGGCCCAGAGCACAGTGTCACCTGGGCATGAGTGGCGGGTGGCTCCCCAGAAGAAAGCCAGGGCTGGACACCAGAATGAAAATAACAGCTGTATATGCAAAGACAGATACCCACGGCCATGATTGTTTTAGACTTGACACATTTGCTTGTGTCCTTCTCTCTGTCTGGACCAAAGGTTCCCATAGTCTGTTCCTTTCCAAAGGATACCTATCCTTAAAGAGCCCCGTTACTCCCCACCCCCTGCCACGTGCTTTCCCTGAGGCCTGCTGCCTGTGGGTGTCCCGCTTGCCCTTGGGGTCATCTGACCACACGTGCGTGTCATATAAGCATCCCTCCAATCTGAGAGCAGTCCAGGAGTGGAACCACTGCTATCAATGTCATCATTAACTCTGAGTTTTCATTTGCACTGGGCAAAGGAATGCGTGTGTGAGTGAAGGAGTGAAATTAGGAACAAGTGAACAAAGGGAGAAGCCAAAGTAATAATAAACAGGTGCGGCAGAGTCTGCTACGATGGATGGAGGGTGTGCGTCACGCCTGTCTCGGCCTGATTTCCGATCCGGAGATTTCTTCCAAGGCCGAGTCACGAGTTGTGAGCATGTATCAAGGCATTGTTCACTGCCTCTCCCCTTCCTGAGGTTCAGGGGTCATCAGTCATCCTTAAAGGACTATTGGGAAGGGAGCCTTGAATCATGTGACAAAATATTCTAAGACAGCTTTCACAAGACTAGAATAAAATTAGAGCCATAAAATATTTGAGCTGGAAGGAACCAGAAGTTTATTGGAATTGGAGTCCAGCCTTCTAAATTTACAAAATAAGACACCTGGGTTCAGACATCCACATATTCCCTCAATTGCTTTACCCTTTGAGAGTCTTCTCTGGCCCACCAATTGATTATCGTACCCCACCCCCACCACCTCACACACAATTAAACACACTATATATTATATATGCTTATCTACTTTATTGATTTTTTCCAGTAGGATATAAGCCAGTAAGGGTGAACATATTTGTTCCGACTTCCCTTCCCTACTGTGAAAGAAGCCAATTTTGCATCCATTTACAAATTTGTTTAAATATTGGCAATTACTAACTGCGCCTTTTCTTTGACTCCACTTTTGAACTGGTTTAAAACCTGCCTGGTTCTTCACTGATAAAATCCTTAACACGTGCTCATTTTGTATCTGTCTGAGAGTCCTGGTTTTGCCCTACTTTTGAAAATTATCCTTTAAAAGTTCACTGCTGTATCTTGAGAGTGAGAACAGTACTTGTTGCAGAGTAGGCACTAAATAAGTATTTGTAAAAGATATGAATAGTTTCCGTCAGCAGCTCTGACTAGGGGTGAGCATCCCAGTCCCACGTAGGTTCGGGCCGACTGGAGCCGCGCCGTCAAGTTCAGCGGGTTCCCCTCTGGCAACACTCTCTAAACCAGGGGTGTCCGAGCTTTGGGCGTCTCTGCGCCACACTGGAAGAAGAAGAGTTGTCTCGAGCCACACATTACATACAGTGCGACACGTAATCACAAGAAAATCTCATAATGTTTTAAGTAAGTTCATGATTTTGTGTTGGGCTGTTGTCCACAGCCATCCTGAGCCGCATGCGACCCTCTTTTGGATGCCCCTGTGACCCTCTTTTCCTGAGTCCCAGGGTCACCTCCCACCACTGTTTGAGAAGAAAACTTCCTTCTTGGTCAGTGGTTCAAACCTTCGTTTCACAGCACACAAACTTTACACCAAGATGTCAGTGCAGTAAAAGGCTAATGTGTCCACCTTCTAGGTGTTTTATAGTTTTTACAAAAATGAGATAAGTTATGTGAATTTACTGTATTGTTCAGCACCTCCCCTCCCCCGGCCCCATCTGAAGCTGCTGACAAAAGGTAGGATTAGTTCCGGACTGGACCGGCCACTGCCAGAGAATGCTTCTGGTCACCCCTTCCTCCCCCACACTCAGGCAGCATTTTACAAGGGCTCGTAATTTTAAAAAGTTTTTTAATCTCGAGTGCTGGTAGGTAGGTGGTATCGGCCCCGTTTTAGGTGAGGGTAATAATCCTGGGAGGTGAATTACTTTTAAAAGCCTCACAAGTCAAAGTAATATGAAGCCAAGGTTGAGGGCAGCTCTCTCAGAGATGCTCAGAAAAGAGGGGTCTGTGGACTGAAAGCCATAACTGAACATAGTGGGGGACAGCAGCAGCTGGGCCCCCCACTGTCTGAGTCGGTACCCAGCTCTGCCGCTTGCTTGCCACAGCCGTGGGAAAAGCCCTCACCCTTCAAAGCCTCAGTTCAACCCTTTTGTAAAGCAGAGATAACGGAAAGGGTTGCTGTAGGTCATTTTAAAAACTCACATAAAGCTCTGAGCACAATGCGTGGCATGTAGTGAACTCTTGACAAGTACTTTAATTGTGATAACTGAGTGTGAGACGATAACCCTGATAGTGTGGGACTGGTATGAGGAAATGGAGCTGCAAGGAGGCCCGAAGACGGGGAGGACCCTTCTTATCTATCTGGGCTCCCAAGGAAGTTATGTAAGAACATCCAGGAACCTCAGGTTCAAAGTAGGCAGAATAATTAGGCATTTTTCTCACACTGCATTTGTTCTACGTCAGCTGGGCTGTCAAGGGCCCGTTTAACAGGTTAGAGTGCAGATTTAACTGTGATGAAGTCTGCGTTATTGCATTAAAAAAAATCTATAGATTCACAACCTGAGCAATTCTGAAAACATCGTAATTACCGCTTACAGAGCCAGCGGATTTTGATGTAGAGGGAGATGTAAGAGAATTAAGCAGAAATAGAAAGGAGCTTCTGGAGTGAACGAGGACAACACTGCTACAGAATCCACAGCGAGATACTTGCGTTCCTCAGCAGGGGCTCTGTTAGTCTCCTGAAAGGGACTTTGCAGCCTTGCAGGACTATGTTAAACACCGAAGATGTTTTGAGTCCAGGCCACACTCATCAAGTGACAGAGTCACTCCTGAGCCTTTGTGATGACACTCCAGCCCCTACCCTGTGGCCTGCAACGCAAACACAGTACACATCGCCAAAGGTCCCTCGGTGACAGCAGGCCCGTACACTGCTCATTGGGAGCTGTCGTGAAGACATTGCTAGAGGAAAGCCTAGTTAGGTGTCAGTTCCACCCAATGATCCGTGGTTTAGCAAGTAAGGGATGGAATGTAACAGGCTGACCTTGAACCAGAAATTTACCCCTTCTGATGCCTCAGCCTCTGTAAAATGTTGGGAGAAAAAACCCTAACTTAGATTTATTGGGCTTTTGCCGTGTAGGGGCATGATAATGCTGCTCTCTGAAGGTTTATCTGAGAATTGGCTCTTTGGCATCTTGTCTGGTCTGTACGTGCTCAGTAAATGTTTTTTAGTCCATTTAATCAACTCTGAGATGCCATGCATTATCACACGCGCTATTACTTCACATACACTAAGGAGGAAAACGGCTGCCCAGTACGTGGTGACACGCCGCCCTCATCCTTGAGAATGCCTGCAAATGTACATCATTATATGTGCTTTAGATTTACTTGGACACATTTCCATCCCGTCTTACTTTTGTGTACAGTTAAAAAGAAAATTTGAACAGATAAACTATTCCTAAAAATTCCCATTCCGAATGACACTTTTGTGACTCGCTCGTAACCGGATCATCAGTACTGCTTCCTAATCTCTGTCAGCCAAGCTGGACTTGAGTTATACCAAACCTGTACCGCACAGAATCACGCTCTCTGCCACCAGGAGCAACTGAGAGGAAGCATTTCCCAAGAATCTCTGCAAGAATAAAAGGCACAGGTGCTGGGCTCTGATATGATGGTGGCTTTGGGACTATGCAGAGCAGACCTACTTGCAAGGGCTGTTTGGGGAATAGTTGAATTGGAAAACAATGAAGTCACCTTTGCTCCATTCCCTCCTCACACCATTTGCCTGCTCGTGGTTAAAAGAGTGTTTCTCTCCTGCCTTCAGGATCTCCTCCTGAACGGCCGACATCCATCCTGCAGCTTCAGTGCTGACTCGTTTGGTATTTCCACGTGGCCTACCAGTGACAACTTCCCTACAGCTCATGCCTGGCATGGCTGGCAGAGATTAGAGAACGCTAAGGATTGCCGAGGGCCTCCTAATGTCAGCGCTATTAAAAGGTAGAAAAAGTTGCATCTGTGAAAAGATAAAATATGGTAATAAAAATGTGCATTGTTTTGGTAAAAGGAAAACTGTGCAGGAAGTGCCTATGTATATGTGCCATTATCTTATCATGAATTCTTTTGCAAGTGAAAATTTCTTGTTTCTCCGAGTCTCATCTATAGACAAGCACCTGGCACCCTGATAGAAATGCAGAATCTTCGTCTCTACCCCAGATTACTGAATTAGAATCTGCATTTTAACAAGATCTCCACTTGATGGTTATGCAGAAACACGGGTCTTACTCCTTGTATCAAATGTGTTATTTGACCAGTGCACTTTAAATGGGGTTTTCCCTCCCGGCGTGCGCTCCTCTCCTGTTCTGCTAACTTGGGTCACATGTAAGAACTTACAGCAACCTCCGCTGTGTTCGTTAAAAAAGCTAAGGTGCTCCTACATTTCTCCTGTCTCATCATACCTAATGGAGGCACACAGAAGGCATTGCTTTAGCAAAATTGTGCCCACAGCTCTATGTCCTTTTCTAAAAGGCATGAGGTGAGCAGGAGGGGCAATCTGACTAATTGCCTGCCCTGTTCTTACCGCGTTCAGAAACCTGGTCCACACGTGAGTCCTAACCTCACTGGTGATGTCGTAACCTGTCCTTTCCTGGTTAGACTTTTACATTTCGGCAGTTGGCTTAGCTTTTAAAATTGAAGGTTGGAAAGGAGCAGCTGAGAAGAGGGACAGAGAATAGCCCAGAGGCATCGCTCCAGAAACTGTGTGTGTGTCTCCACCTCATTTAGCACCTTCTGTTTGAAAACTCACTCTCTGGCCTGAAAAAGGGCCGTGGCCTCTGCTTTGGCTCCTCCTGGCATCGCAAGGCCTGTCTTCAGCTACGTTAATAGAATCAGAGGAGTCACAACGTGCGTTTCGCAAATACAAAGTGTCTGCTAGCGCCCCACTTAACAGAAGCCTCACCTCAGGTGGCTTCTGCAGGCTAAACAGGGTCATTCTGGGTCAGGTCAGGCCCCAAGCTAGGGGAAGGGGTGGCATCGCGGGAGCAGGGGCCTGAGCTTCAACTTCTGGGTTTCTGAGTTTAGGTTATCTGTGGGTGTGGGGGTGGGGGTGGTGTGTAAAAAGCTGATGCTAAGATGTTAGTTTTGTGTAGCTACTTCTAGTGAAGGTTTCTCGTATTCATTTTTCTAGAAAGTAATTCTCCCCTTTTGAGTGTGCTGGAATCACTGTTCCTCTGATGGATGCCACACAGAATGTTCATTTCCTATTCTTTTATTCATTCACATCCTTCGTCCTCAAGTTAAGTACTTCTGGTGTGCACAGCATGGGGACAGGAGAGAAGGAGAAAAACTTGGCCTGGCCCTGTGGGAGCTAGGAGTCAAACAGAGGAGAGAGACACCAAGGAAAGGAAGTCATTGTAAGAAGCCATAGGCAGGTTTTGATAAATTTAGGACTTCTGGGAGGTCACACAAGCACCCTTTATATTTAAAAATGGAAGAATAATTGTTGAAACAGTTTGAATAAAATTGAGATTTTTTAAAAAAGATGTTATATAATGTATGTTTTCTTCTTGCTCAATGAGCTGTCCCTTTAAGATGTTGAGTTTCAGGCTAAGCAGTCTCTCTGCAGTCCCTGTCCCCTGTAACAACAGCCCAGGGAGTTGAATCCTTCCCTCTAAGCCACTGCTAGCTGGCGGGAAGGCGTCCCAGGAGAAACGGTCTCCAACTGAGAACTGGGTGGCAAGGACTTGCTAAGCCAAAGGAGAAGGGAGAATGTCCTGGGGAAGTGCTCAGAAGGGAGAAGAAGGGAACAGTGTGTGTACAGCTGTTCTCAAAACTGAAATTAACAGCACCTGAGAGACTTTGAATACCTTGACAACAAGTGTACTCATTTCCTAGGGCTCCTGTAACAAACTAGCAAAAACTGGGTGGCCTCAAACAGTTCTGGAGGCAAGGAACCCGAGGTATTGCACACTCTCCTAGCTTCGGGTATTACTGCCAACCCTTGTTGCTACGTAACTTCAGTTGTGCCTCCCTCATCACAGAGCCAACTTTCCCCTGCTTTTCCATGTCCTGTCACATGGTGCCGTTGTCCTTGTGCATCTGTCTCTGTGTCCTTTCTCTGGTAAGGGTGTCAGTCATGTGGGGTTAAGGGTCCACCATACTGCAGCACGACCTCATCTTCATTTACATCTTAATTATACCTGTAAGAACCTTATTTTGAAGTGAGGTGATAGTCACAGGTACCCAGGTGTAGGATTTCCATGCTACCTTTTGGGGGACACGCAGTTCAGCATAAAATAACAAGCTTCCGCTCAAACCTACTAAATCAGAAGTTCTGCTAAGGATTCAAAGATGAACTCAGTGTTAAATGCTTTCAGAGAGGCGGAATGAAGTGTTACGGGAGTTCAACGTTATTGAGCCAACATTTGACAGCTGCGTATCCTTGGGCCAGTACTTGAACCCCTCCGTGGTATAGTTTCATCATCAGTAAAATGGGAATAATGGTTCTTATCTTGTATCGGAGCAGCTCATGATCAAATATGGAAATGTAAATACTTGTCTCACAGTCTGGTAATCTGTAAGTACTCTAAATATTAGCTAAATACTTGTGATGATCTCCATAGACAGCATCCTTATCTTTCCTCGGACCTGTTTCCTCATATGATGAGGGTCAGATGAGAAGCCTCGAGGGGGCGAGTGGCTCTGAGATGCAGAGGATGCTGAAATGACCAGGAAGAGAAGTGCCGCACGACCACGTGGCCCTCCCTTGTGTCCCTTGCAGTCAAAAGAGAAACAGAAGCCCTGTCGGTGTGGCTCAGTTGGTTGGGCATTGTCCCATAGACCAAAGGGTCGCCGGTTTGATACCTGGTCAGGCTGCATGTCTGGGTTGTGGGTTTGGTCCCCGGTTGGGGGTGGCAGGGGGTGCAGAAGGCGCAGATCGATGTTTCTCTCTTGCATTGATGTTTCTCTCCCTTTCTCCCTCCTGTTCTCTTTCTCTAAAATAAAGGGGGCGGGGAGTGGAGGGAAGGAGAGGGAATGGAAGGGAGAAACAGGAAGGAGATACTGGCAGAGACAGGGCCTGTTCAGTAATACTCTCCCAGCTCTCTCCAGCTGATCCTGGCTAGCTGCCAGCTAGACCCAGGAACAATCAACGGGGGGTTCTGCTTCCAAACCTAGCTCTAGGCGATATCAAGCCACCAGGTGTGCTCAAGCCACCGTTGTCTTCATCTGCACCCATCTGTGCTGTGACAGAGTATTTTCTGACTTGGGGTTGGCAAGAATGGGGCACCAGTGGCTCAGTCTTAAACAGCTTCACTACAAATTCATTTCTCAAGTGAGCAAATAACAATTTCATATTTTTTAAGAGTCAAAGGAGGTAGCTGGGGTGTGAGGGATGAGGAGTGGTGGGACGATATCACTTCTTTCTTGAAGTAATGGCCTGAGGGGCTTTTTAATTTACTAGTGTTGTTATTGGGTTTGACAGCTTTCCCAAAGAAGCCACAAAATGTTCTCACTTCCCTTAACTAGGAATGGAGCAGAGCAGACATGCTTTCTGCTTTCTTTAAGCAACATGATTGTAAACGCAAAGTGCCTCCAAGCTGGTGATTTTAAAGAAGGAGGGTCTGTGAACCCAAAGGGCAAAGGCACAGGAAGTGGGAGAGATGCAAAGGAGGCGTGAGCAGCAATGAAAACTTGGAATTTTTTTTAAATGTCTTATTTATTTATTTTTAGAGAGAGGGGAAGAGGAGAGAGAGAGGGACAGAAACATCAATGTGTGGCTGCCTCTCCCATACCCCCACTGGGGACCAGGCCTACAACCCAGGCATGTGCCCTGACTGGGAATTGAACCGACGACCTTTTGGTTCCCAGATCCATACTCAATCCACTGAGCTACACCAGCCAGGGCGAAAACTTGGAATTTCAAGGGTGTTGCAGCTGGATGGGTGCTTGGAGAAAAGATGTACTACATTGTACAGCCTGAAATTTCACATGTGACCTTGACACCTTTGAACCTGCTAGGGCTCCAGACACTTAACTGGGAGGCCTCCTGTTCCCACCAGTGAGAGGGGCTCCCCAGGCGGTTCCTTTCCCCACCAGCCAGACCAGCTATGCCTTCCTGCCAGCCTGTAAAATGATTCAAATGAGCCGATCCTATTCTCTCATACCAGGGGGCACCTCTCCCTTTTGTGACTAAGAAGCCTGCCTCTTACAGCTGCTGCGGTTCACCCTGCCCTGAGTGCAGCCCTGGCGTGGGTCTGTGTGGTGGGTAGTGTCCCCGCCAGTCCCCAGACTGTGAGTATGTGTGACTAATACCGTTGCAGTCATCTGTCTAATGACAGGTGTTGTGGGTTTGGCCATCCCAGAACTCTAGAGCAGGACTCCCTCACTTACCAGGGCTTGAAGAGTTGGTGAACAAAACACCCACACCTTCTTGAATTAGAAGCAGAAACTAAGTTCCAGACATAGAGCAGTGACTGGGCAAAGGTTGCCCAAGATCTTAATAGTGTGGACTATGAAAATATAAAAAATAACTAACACTCCTATTCAGTGCATTTTCTGTACATGTATTACTATTTGATTTAATCCTCACGAGAACCCAACCTCATTATTGTTAATGTTATACTTGTAAGGCAATTTGGCACAGAGATGTTAAGTAAACTTCCCAAAGTCACACAGGTGTAAATGGTTGCAATTCAAACCCAGTGTCTGTGGATTACTTAACTGTATTCTCGGCACTTTGGGTTATTATTTTAAAAACCCTATTACCCTCATTCTAAGTTGTAGTTAAGAGAGTTTCCAAACTTTGTTCAAGGTTACAAAGCAATAAATGGTATATTCTGAGTTTGAACTCTGACATCCTGCCACCTGTGCCCACCCTCTTAACCCAAGGCCTCTGACTCCCGACCGGTGCTCCAACAAGCCAGGGAGCTGGCGGGCTGCGTGGGAACAAGGAACGGCCACCGAGATGCCGTTATTAGAACTCAGATAGGGCTCCAGCGGTGACAGAATGTGTGTTTCTCTTTTCATTTCCCCCTTGTCGCATGCTTTGGTCACCAGGTGAAGGGTTGTAGCTACATCTGTGATTATGTTTCATTAACAGCGCTTCACAGAATAACTGCTGTTACACTGGGTGCGGTACCAAATGTTTTATGGCAGCTGTCATATCCACTTTCTAGATACAGAATTGTCTACTATTTATCTATTTAGCTTTACTCTTTAACTTTTTATCTTATGCGGTCGAATAATTTTCACCCACGTTTAGGCTTCCAAACTTAGTTGTGAAGAAAGACTCTGGTTCAAATAGGGACTCCGTTACTTATTAGCAAGTATAGTCTTGAAACTTTATTTAACTTCTCTGAAGCTCAGTTTCTTATATGTGGAGGAAATTACAATAGCAGCCGCCTGATGGGGTTGTTGAGGAAATTAGTAAGATGCTTCATGATAAGCCTTTGAGTGATGAGGAAAATGCAAGAAGTACTTGCTGCTCAAGAGCCCGTGATTCCTCATCCTCCAGAGGCAGGTGTGACCTTAGAGTCATGTTTTGACTTCCTTGTTTTCTAGACCTCTGAGTGGGGAGGGGACTGATTCACGTTCCCACAGCAACTAACAATGGCTATTGATCTCGTGCATGGTAGAAATTGTGATATTAGTGTAATAAATATTTCTCTCCTTTTCAATATGGCTTAAAGTATATAATTAACACAGTGTTCCATTACCTGGCAGGTCTTGAGACGGATAAAGAACGTTCACCATTAATCACTACTTAGACTGGGCCTTACACAGGAAAGTGAACTGATTTTCTGGGCCTTGTCTGCCTACCTTCTGCTCCCTGGAACGTGTGGGAGCATGGCTATTGCTGGTCCCCATCCATTATTCTTAACTTGAAGATTCAGTAGCTGAGAACACACCTTAGCAGTGCAACAGGTATGAATGATTTCATAGTTTTCCTTAGGCTGGGTTCTTGCAAAGTTGCAACCAAAAAGGCCAACAGAAGGGAGTCTGGTGTTGTAAATGCCTTGACCTTGTATTCTCTGCAGCTGGCCAGTGCCTTGAGGGTAGAAGGCACTCAGCCTTTAACCAGATGAATAGCTGAAAGAATTATGCATTTATGAGGATGCTCTAGTTCAGTGAATTACAAGTGGGCTCAGTGTATGCAACCACCAGGTGTTGATTAGAACATGTTCCATTTGTGGGATGAAACTCTGGAATGAGTGGCAAAAGGCAGCCAGAAGTGAAATATAGGTGTACTTGTCAGCATGACGAGAAGTGGTAGGTTCCCATGCTTTTTTGTATGAGTCTTAATTGCTTTCTCTACTTTAAACAATACATGCTTGTGGAAATAAAATATTACAGATATTACAGATAATATAGCTATACTCGTTTAAGTCATTTTCTTTTTTAAAAAATTTGTATTGAGTTTATCAGGGCGACATTGGTTAATAACATTATGTAGGTTTCAGGTGCTCAGTTCAATGACACATCATCTGTATATTGTGTGTTCACCGCCCAAAGTCAAATCTCCCATGTTTAAGTCATTGTCATTGGCTGACCTTTCAATGTCACAGAAGCTCTTTCCTTCCTTTGGCTGTTGTTCCACCATCTCCAGAGTAGATCTGGGCTCCTGGTAGTAGCTCGATACACGAAGAAAGAAAAGTCCTCAGTGAAAGAGCAACTGTCATTCCAGGTGAGACACTCTGAGTCAGACATTGAAGCTGCAGACCTTAGAGTGGGGCAGAAACCCTCCCGTGGCCATGACTCATTCTCCGATTGTGGCTCAAAATCCTGGGACTCTTTTGCCCCATTTGTGAAATAGGAATAATAATGCCTACTTCATGGATCTGATGTGAAGCCGAAGTGGGACATGAAGATTATTTGAAGCACTTAGCGCAGTGCCAGACACAGAGTGAAATCGAATTCAGAAAAGATGATGAAAGACATGCTTGCCCATCATCTATTATGTTTATTCTTTTCCTTTCCCTCTGAACCTGTAACCATGACCAGAGAAAGCCAACGAATTCTGAGCTCATCTTTTGCAAAATAGAGATGCTAATATTTAATACCCCACAAATCTTGTAGGAATTCTTTTGATAAAATGAAAGAGCATTCAGAAGAGAAAAGTTAATTTGGAAATAATTTAGAGTTGTAGCTTAACTCATAATTACTTTCTGCTGACATTCTGTATCAACTATAAAATCTCAGAATTTCTTTCTCAGCTTTTAATATACCTCTTGACTATCCCCCAGCTGTCCATTAGATAGAAGTTAATTTAATTTCATTAAAGTTAAATAATTGGGAAACAGCAAATAGGTCCCTAGAACTGGTATTCGTTGGCAACAAATTTGGGTTTAGTTTGAATTTAGAAGACATTGTGACAGAAGAGATTCTTGGATTGGATGACACTGGCAAGACTGTTTTATACAATGAATGAGTAAAAAGAATTTCTTATGTTTTGGCTTAGCTGCCAGTGGAGGTCCTTCTAAATCTGATATCAAGGAATCTGTAAATCTGAGTTTCTCTGTTTTTTAAACATTGGTTTAAATTATAGGAAGAACACAAAAATCAAGAGATGAAGAAAGAACATATGCTTTCCTTTTCTTTATCGAAAAGCTATGTAGGAACAGTGTTTTCCCTCTTGCACCTGACACATCCACAGGAAAGAGAAGGAGTAGATTCTCTGCAGGGCAAATTGGCCTAACTTTTCTCTGCTAATGCACGTTAACACCCCACAGGGGGACTCACTGATTTTCCCAGTGCTGTGCATTCACAGCTGGGCTCAAATTTTGCTCTGAATTGTAATGGTGCTCACAGCAACGCTAATGAAATACTAAAGCCGAGACTGACTTGCCGCTAGCTGAAAACTCATTCCTGAGTTGTTGGCAGTTACCTCTAGGGCCCTCAACCTGTTGTTACCAAGGAGACGGCAGAGGAATGCTGTGTCCACAGCTTACCCAAGGAAATGTGGCTGCATCTGAAGATACTTCTCTTAAATTTGTCTCTTGTCTTAAGAGATTCCTAAAGCCAACCCTGTCCATGAGTTTTACTCCTTTTCTCAAGCAAGTGAAAACTTTCTAACTAGGATTGGAAAACTTGCAGCCCAAATTCTAACTGATAAAAGTACCATCTATGTGTGGGCTCTGGCTAAGGCGGGAACTGTACGGAAAGCAGTCACTGGAGCATGTCACGTTAATCAGGGAAGCACCTGAAGGAATGCCTATTTCCAACCGATCTACTAGAAAACATAGTGCACCGTTCAATGATAACTTAGAACTGACTGGAAGAGAGCACTGGTGAAATCTTCCCTCAGAAAGTAATCAATGAGCTTAACCCTGCGGAATGATTAAGATTAAGTAGGTGAGCAGAAAAGACAATTCCGAAGAGAAGGAAGGGCACAGGTGTGAAAAAACATGGCCTAGGTGCCCTGTGGTAGGAGAAAGGAATCACAATCAAGGATGAGAAAGAAGCCTGCATAGCAGGCTACGAGAAGAGAAAGAAGTGGTTGGGGGTGATGGCTGGAGAGACAGATAGGACAGGTCACACAAGGCCTTGAACTCCAGTTTCAGGAGTTTTGTCTTTATTATAAGAAGCGTGAAAAGCCACGGTGGTTCCTGCTCTTAGGGTGTGAATCACGGCTCATAGAGGCCAAATACATTTGTCTAGGGTTTCATATCCCTCATGTGGAAACGATGGGTCCCGAACTCGTGCCTCTGAAATGCTGACGGCCCACAGAACAAACTTCTAGTAGCTCACGGTGTTTGGAACACCCCCAGGGAATGAAGACTGTAAAGGGACTGGGAAAATGAAAAAGTTGCCTTGTGTGTACACTCCCGACACACCGCACGGCATCTGTCAAAGTTTTATATGTGAACTTGATGTGATTACATGTGCTGTGACTTCCAAGAATCCACATCTAGCAACGAGTTATGCTCTTGTAACTTCACATCAATTAGAAGGATTATTATAAAAATGGCAACAGAAAATAATAAGTGTCTGAAAATTTAGAGAAACTAGAACTCGGCCTGCTGGTGAGACTATAAAATGGTACAGATGCTGTGGAGAACCATATAGTGGTCCCTGAACAAATTAAGTGTAAAATTACCCTTTAATCCAGTAATTCCATGATTAAGTATACAACCAAAAGAATTAGAAGCAGGGATTCAAACAGATATTTATAACTGATGTTCACATGAACATTATTCACAACAACTAAGAGGTAGGAACAACTGCAAGTTCATGAGCAGATCAGTGGATAATCCTAATGTGATACATGCATACGATGGAATATTATCCAGCATTATAATGGGAAGAAATTCTGATACATGCTCCTACATGGGTGAAACTTGAAAACATGATAATTGGAATAAGCCAGATATTTTTTAAAAGGATACATTTTGTATAATTTTCCTTATCTGAGATACCTAAACATACCTCAGGGATATGTTTTCAAATTTAAATTATGTAGTTATACACACTTCCAAATTAAGTCTTTTCCTAGAGCGTTTTGTACTGGGGCTCCTCAACAGTGGTGTCCTGTCCTTGAGGGTCAGACTCTGAGAGAGGAAAAACAAAGGGCACCGTGTTATTTCCGGGCAGAGCTTCTGCCCTCTGGGAAGAGTAGAAATCTGGGCAGTCCTTCACATGCGAGAACAAAATGGTTACGTTTCCCATGCACTGCCTTTCTTAGGAAATATCTCCATTTGTTCAACGTTGCTGCTAGGGTGTGGGTTCCGAGCCTCTCCCCGGGTGGTAACCATCGTAGACCCTCGGGCCATGCTGGTGCCTCTAGGCCTCAGCTTTTGAAAGTGAACACAATTCTCCAACGGTAATCAGGTGAGCTCAAATGGAGGACAGTTGTCACCTCCCTGTGCTAGTCACTGTATTTCTCTGAATGCAACCTTCAGCCTTTACGAAAGCCACTCTTAATTCTGATATTTCTTACTTAAAACTTAAATTCGATCTTCTCATTGCCTGCTTAAAATCCCTTCTGTGTCATTCACTGCTCTTACGAAAAAATGCTAAATGCTAAATATAGTCTCCAGGGAAAGAGTTAGGAGTGATGGAAAAGATGGTCCATGCTTTTTTAAATATTTAACTGTCCCCTTTACCCCTCCTACCCAGCTCAATGTGCTTGGCTTCTTTCAACCTCTATTATTTTTCCTAAAAAACTTGCACAGTAAGGGGTTGAAAATGTACATTTTGAATCAAAATAAAAGTATACCTAAAAAAGTACTTTTGGTTAATTTTTCCCTTTTTGGGGAGGCATTCCAAACTCTGTAACTTAATTCTCTGTCTTGATATTTTTTGTATCTGGGAAAAATAGAATATTTTCATCAAGTACATTATATTCCTTCCACCCTCCCCGCTTTTCTTAAAAGTAGTTAAACCCATTAGTGTTTCTGGGGACATCTGCCTGATGATAACCGTCTGTGGTATTGAAAGGATTACATAACCTCCCCTCGGAAGCTACATCATGTTAAAATTCTGGATTCAGGTCCTCATTTGTTTCTTAGGAGTCTGTTGATCAAACCTCTGCAAGATTCAGTAGTGATATGAGCTTCCAAAACTATTCTTGCTCCCACGCAGTAACCTCTGCTATTATGTAACGGCGGTGTGGTCACAGGTTTGTTTGTCGTTTAACAAGCACTTTGATGTACGTGATTCCTCTGATCCTTTCGACAGCTCTTCGGAGGCTGTTAGGGTCAGCACTCCCCTTTTTACAGTGGATGCATCACTTTGTTTTTACTGATTTTACAAGTAGAATGTTCATTGTAAGAAGTAAAGAGAAAACAGAAAAACATAAGAATGAAAATTAGAAATGCTTTCATGCCCAGCATCCAGTGAAACACTGTAAATGTTTTAGTGTGTTTCCTTCCCGAGTCTTACATGTGGAGGTGTGTGTGTGCGGTTCTATGTATGGGAAGTCTCACAAAGCTGGAGTCGTGTTGCATTGCTACTGAATGAGAACAGGTGTGCGGCAGTGATGACGGAGCTATCTCAGTGCACGTATAATGTAGCCTGGGTCTCATTTTCTTCTCCTTCTGTTAACTGTGAAGGCTCTTAATAGGGCCAGAGGAAGGGTCAGCTCCAATTCAGCCCCTTTTTATTTGCCTACCATTCAGAGAACATATTCCTGGGAACAAAGGGAGAGATAAACTTATCCGGGCCACGTTGACATCAACAGTCACACAGGTAGACCCTACTCAGGACTGTGAAATGTCACAGCAAGGAGTTCCACACAGCCTTCCAAATGCCACAGGGTCACAGGGGCGCCTGGATGCCTGAGGAGTGACCACAGACAGCAACACTGAGCAATGGCGGGGGAAGAAAAGAGGCAGCATCGTGTAAACTTAAGCCATGGGCGATGGAGGTGTAGACCAGGGTCTTGAAGTTCTGCTCCGTGGCCTAACTAGCCGGGTGACATTAGGAGAGTCTCTGATCTCCAGTTATCTCCTCTGTAAAATGGGGTTACATATATACCTGATGTAAATCCCCCTTTTGGTAACCTGCATATAGAAAGCATTTAACAAATGGCAACTTTAAACACAGGAGCTCATCACACTGCTTCATGGTAGGGCACGGTCGAGCTTGCCGTTGTTGAATTTTACCAGGGACCCTCCACTGCCTTGGTTCATTGGTGACATTCCTGGATTCTGACAGTACCTGTTCTTAGTCCCTGCCCCCACCACTCCCATGTCCACCTGGTCAGATCTGCTTATTCCACCCAGAGCACTTCATGAAGGGCCTGCAGTGTGCTATCTGCTGTGGTAGACACTCTGGGTTTAAAAGAACAAATGGGAACCTGATTCTTCTTCCCAGGAGTGCGAACAGAGAAATAAACCAGAGATGATGCGCAGTAGATCCCAGTGGGAGATGTCATGTGTGGTGCACGTCTGGTGCAGGCTCACAGGATCATGTGAGAACAGAGACCATGAGAGGGAGCAGCAACCTCCCTTCATGTCCCTTCAGAAATATTCAGAAAGGAGCAGCCTTGCCACACATTAGAAGCTGTTTGTCTGTCTGTCTGTTTGTTTGTTTTTCCTCTTGGAAAACAGAAAGATTTACCCTGACAGCTTGGAAGGTTGTTGCTGCCTCCTACGGGGAGGCCTGGGGAGTAAAGTCCTTTGAGGACTGAGGCAAATTCTGCAGGACAGAGGAGCAGAATTGCCACCCACCTCCCATCCTGCCTGCTTACCTGCCTTCCTTGCTTCACTCTTTCCTCCCCACACCCTGGGAATCCTACGTGAATCCAGATTCGGGTGCTTCCGCAGTGAGGATGGTAGAGATTCCACCCTCACAAAGCTTCCAGTCTACCATTAGATACAGAGAAGCAGGTACAAAGTGACAACCTTGCCTTGCTGAGAATAAGTACAGAGTCCCTTGAGAACATGGGAGGGCTGCTGCAATCCAGCTGGTGAATGAATGTTTGCCATGGCCCAAGGCCTCTATGTTGAGAAGAGCTAAGCAGAGAGTAGGGCTGGACTCCCATGGGGATGCAAAGAGGCTGTTCCATTCTGGGGAGTGGCACGCGCACAGGCCCACAGCTGAGGGGGAATGACAAGCCATCGGTTTGGTTCCACAGCGAGGCTCTCTCAGCAGGGAGGCTCTGAGTGCACATTTGCGGATCTGGTGCACTGAGACGCCTCAGCGCTGGGATCTGGTTGAGATGTATGCTCTGCTCTGGCTCTGCCTCTCTCCTAAGGAGTGCCCGAGTCCTCTGGTTGCCTTTATTTTCTAATGGGAAATGAGTACCATCGGTACTCCTAGAAAGGCGCAGGCATAAAGTCTTTTAGTGTATAATTACCAAGGACTTCGTTCTCAGGCTAACGCAGGGACTTCTCTTTCTCTGAAGCTATTAGAAACAAAAAAGGTCGTATCATCGTTTCTCTGCAATGGTCCAGAGAAGATTGATTTCTCTCATTGGATGGGACCATCTCCAGGTTCCAGTGACAACTCAGCCAGAGAATTGTGTCTGTGAGGGTGGCTCCAACTTTGACAAAGTAGACCGTGGGGTTGGAATGCCTGGGAATGAATCCAGGTCCCACCGTTACCTAGTAGCGTGGCTGCAGGCAAGTTACTGAACCACTCTGGGACATCTTGTAAGTCAGTGTAGGCTCGCAGTGAGGTTTAAGGAAGATGATGCACTGGGTGCTTAGAACAATGCCTGGTGCGTAGGAGGCCCCACAGAAGATGTGGTTTTAGTGGAAGTGATTACTCATCTCCTCTGGTTGAAAATAAGTCTCTTAGAGAAGAAGAAATTGGCATTAGGTTTTAGACCTTTGTGGAGTGCAGTATTTGAGTGTCTCAGCTCTCAGTAGGTGAGTTAAGGAAGAATATCTCCTCCTTTTGCATGTATGTGTTCTTCCTCCATGATCCCCAAAATGCGAAGTGCCTCCTTGAATGGTCGCAGTAAGAGTATACATCTTGGTCCTTGAAAATCTCTCTGTCAAAATCCCTTTCTCTCTGGGGATCGGGGGAGCCCCCCTCCATTAAGGGCAGAGTTCCCTGCTAAGATCTGCATCACTGCGGAGCTCAGCAGTTCTCTAAGTGTGGTTCCTCATACGCCAGGGCACTGTTGTCATCGCTGTCGTGATTGTTTTCTCTCACTGTGTCAATGTTTGCTGTTGGTGCAGAAGCAGTGCTGGGAAAGGTTTGTAGTTCTTTAGCACAAAATTCAGGGCAATGATACCGATCTATACAAGGTGTCATTGTATTTCCCCACTTGTACATGGCGGCAATACATTTTTTTAAATAAAAAAGCCAGTTTCACTTAGGAATGTCCCTCACGAAGTAGTGAAAATTGTTAATGCCAATACCATTAGATCTGGACCTTTAGCACACACATTTTTTTAATATTCTGTGCATTGGTATAAGAAGTACATGTAAGGTGTTTTTGCTGCATATTTACACATGATGGAAAGGTCACACATACTTGCTGTGTGAACGATAAACCAAACTAGCAGCTTTTTGATGGAACTCCATTTAAGTGGGAAAAATGCTAACAGACACCCAAGTCTGCATAACCACAGTTTATTTGATGGATGTTTCCCCCAAAATTAACAAAGTGAAATCATCACTTCAAGAGCAATAACTTGCTAGTATGTGTTGCCAATGACACAATTTTGAACTTGAAGCAAAATTTAAAATTTCAGAAAACTTGCATCTGCCTCTGCAGTGAGCTTAATAATCTCTTGGAATTCAGGCTGTCCTGATGAGATTGGAGGTGATATTAACAAATGTGGCTTTTGGGTTTTTATAATAAAATGGTCAACATTTGGAAGATGTACATCAGTCTGATAAACAATATTTTTCTAATATTTGATGTTACAAAATTGTGCATGGGTAAAAGATCCATGCTAAGTACAAGACAAGTGGATTTTAATGTAATAAAACACAAAATTTCATTAATTTGATTTTATATTTCACATTGTAATAACTTAAAATTTTACTATTTGTTGAGTTTTAATGTACTATGAAAGAAGAGTATCCATGATTACCTTGGCTATGAAAATAGTTGCCTCTTTTGCATCTACATGTATTTGTGAGATGAGATTTTATTCATGTATTTCAACCAAAGTAATATATCATGACAAATATAAGAAGGCAGCTCTTTGTATTAAGCCATACAAAAATGCAAAACAGTACCACATTCAGTATATTTTTTCAAATTAGATTTTAAAAGTCATTTTGTTAACATATGAGATTGAATATAATTTTAAATAAATGTATAAATATTTATGTTGTCTGTTTTAGTTCCTAATATGAACATATTGATCAATATTACCCATATAAACAAAAGCTATTTGGAGTTCGTAATAATTTTTCAGAGTATAAAATCATCCTAAATCCAAAAAGCTTAAAAATTGCTCTTGTGCCAAAGACATTTGTCCTGTGGAGAGGAGTCAGAGGAGAAGTTCTTTTTGTTAAACACAGACCAGAGAGAGAGAGAGAGAAATAGGGAGAAGAGGGAGGAGTGGAGAAAGGGGGGAGAATTGAGAAAAAGAAAACTATAGTTAAGTTCATATGGTCTTTTATTTTCTTTGTTCTATATTTTAACTGCTACATTTCCTTCCAAATTTGATATGCTAGAATTTTGAGGAAGTTTTTTTTTTCTTTTTTGCTTTTATGCATGATGCTGTGAGAGATACAAAAAACTGACAAACTTCAGAGAAAGAAAGGGAACATGTGCGCGTGGGTGCGTGTACGTGGGGTGGGCGATTGGAGGATCATTACCTTGGGCAATTGCATCACTTGCCTGAGCACAGGTGGTTGATTTTTTAAGAGATTTAGTGTGGATAGTTTGTAAGTATCTTTTCTAATTTCTGAAAAATCCGTTTGATTAATGAGACAGTTAACTTAAGAAGGAACCCCTGAGTGAATGGTCCTCTAGACACCTTTGAAAAAATTGGAAAATAAAAATGTAACATCTGGATTAAAACTTAGAGCAATCTGGTAAATGGTTATGAGCTTGGATTTAGTGAAGCTCTTAGTTCACTAAATCATTTAACAACTTGGTAAGCTTCCCCCTGGAGAAAGGTCCTTCTATTAGTACAAGCCTTTGTGATTGACCAATTGCTGCTCTGAATCTTTTAAGGACCCTGACCTTGAATGACGCCTTTCTGTGTACCCACTCTGACATACGTTTTGTATTCTAGCCAGTTCTTCACATTCAGCATCCATTCTTATGTCCATGTAATCTGGTGCTGTGAACTGAGATAGCACTGAAGTATAGAGAGATTAAGTGACTTTCTCAAGGTCTCAGTGTAGCCTCGTGGCCTGCTAAGTTGTTTGATCCCTGAGTCCGTGGAGTTCACGTTTTCACTGGGAAAACAAACACTGCCCATGTGACCCTGTTTTACAATATGGTAGCAAAAATGGGGCACATAGTAGGATCAACTGCCTTCCATCCTCAGAACCGTCGCTGATTGCTATACATTATTTGCTGTCATTGAAAGTGTGGGTTTGTTCTTTTATCCCTTCATTATATATAATAATAGTATCTCACAGGTTGAAATGTGAGAATTAAAGGAATGAATATAGGAGATGAACACAGTGCAAGCATGGCAGCCAACAGTTGGTCAATTGGTGGGCCTTTCTGTCCTCATCGATGAGGGCATGGGAGGCTGGAAAGATCACTGGGTGCTGGTATCCTCCAGCTTCATGCCTGTCTCTGAAGTGTGCGTGGATTACTGGTCTGTGAAGGCTAGAAGCACCGTTTCAGGGACTAGGTCCAGGATGAGTCAAGATGTAGTAAAAACCACACATGGGACATGGAGTGAGGGTAGCAAGGACGCGTGCTTCAGGCCCTGGCTGTTGTATTGGTATTCTTCCATGTGTCTCTGTTCTGAGGTTTCTCCAATTGTATCTACACTCTTTCCACATTAATTCACCTGAGCTGGTGGCTTGAACCACCCATGTGCTGGCTTCTAAGTTCATCCCTGCTAGCGTGCCCTCTCTGTGTAATTCAATGCCAGTATGTGTATCCAGTTGCCTTCTTGACAACCATGTCCGCATGGAAATCTGGTTGGACCTTGAATCCAGCCTATGAAAAGGGGGACTCTTGATTTCCTCTTGCAAACCCGCTTCCTTATAATTCAGTAAAGGGCACCACCATTCATCCAGTTGCTCAATTAAATGCCTAGAGCTCCATCTTGATTCTTCTCCCCGCTTTTTCTCATTATGTCCAGTCAGTCATCAGGTGCTTTCAGGATAACCTGCAGAACTGTTTGCATCTCTTCTTCTCTGAGTCCATTATCTGGTTCAGCCTCTATAATCTTTCATAAGAAATGCAGTACTAGTCTCCTGAACTGCCTTTCTCATTATACACCCCCCACTCCAGTTGATTGAAGTCAATTCTCCAAGCAATGCATTTGAAACATAAACTCAATCATGTCATTCTCATACTTAAAATCTCAATGCTATTTAATGGAATTTAGACTAGAACTCAAGTTCATCAATGTCTCCTTCCATACCCTATGTACAATGGAGCGCTCGGCTCCTCCAGACCTTCTCTCATAATAGAACAGTACCTCTCGCTTTCTGATCTCCAGCCTTACTGCCTTCTTTCTGTTCTGAGAAAACAGCCATGTTTAGTCCTGCCTTGGGTCTTTGCATTTGCTGCCCCCTCTGTCTGAAACGCTCTTTTCTCAAACCTTTCCATGAATGAGTCTTAATCAGTGAAGTCACATCTTAAATGCCATTCTTCAGGGTGGGGAGGGGTTCTCACCCCACCATCTAGAGCATCCATTCCCTCTGCTGGCTGTTTTCCAGGCTCTCAACCTACTGCATTTTGCTTTTGATACAGTAGATGATCACTTCTTTCTTTGTGAACCACACTGTGAGAAGTTTGGGAAGCTCTGTTCGACTCACCCCCGTGGGCTCCTCTTTCTTTCTTGCCCTGCGTGGACCTCATTATCCACACTCCTCCCCAGAATATCCCAGCCCTGGATCAGCGCTTCCAACGACTTCTCTTTGTGCATCTCCTGGAGGGTAGGCTTTGTTGTGTGAACATCACACAGTTGTGAATACTGGCGCTTTTGCTGCTAGAAGTCCTCATCTACTTTTCCTCTTGACCTGTATGTAGTTCTGCATGCTTGCTTGTTTAAGGAACCTTGACTCACCAACCCACCTATCTAGCAGGTAGTCTTTATTAAGTCCTCTCTGTCTCCTGGGCACTTCACACGTGTTATCTCATTTAGTCTCCACATCTACCTGGAGACCTGGGTGCTATGACTGTCCTCGTTTTACAGCTGTGCCCAAAGCCACACAGCTAGTTGAGTGACAGAGCTAGGATTCAAGCCCGCAGCTAATTCTAAAGACTATTTTAACATATGTAAGTATAGATTTTGTAAGTATTTAGATCTTGTAAGTATTTCATATACTTACAAAGTAAAATAATTCTACAAGTAAATCCCAAATCTATTATCCCTTTAAATGAATGTTTCCATCTCTGTTGCCTAAATAAATAATTGTATTAGTAGATGCAGCACAAAAGATTGTTTTCATAGGGAGGGGAGAAGGACTTGTCTCTTCCGGATCCTCCTATTTTTTCCCCTTGGGCTGGTACTAACTGGTTTTTAAATAGCTATTTAACCACCCATGGAGAGACCTCAGTTTACACATTTTATTAGTGCACATCAGTGTTGTACCTCTTTCCCTGGCTGGGGAAGTTGTGTAGTTTGTGCAGAAAATAATGGATGGATACAGTTTGTAAGCACAACACAAGTGACTGTGTTTGAAAAGGAGAATGCGTTTATATACATATTTTCCTTTCAGTCTGTTTCTGTGGAGATTAAAAACTGTCTGGCACCTGAAGCTCCAGCTGTAGTGGAGGGAAATCTATTAAAGTGCACAGAGTCAGAGGATGTTATAGCTGGAAGGGACAGTGTCGGGAGCTGGCGAAAGGGAACGCAGGTCTTGTTCCATCCCTGATCACGTGACACGGGAGGGGCAGTGTGGTGCATTGTGAATCGTAGTCGATTCGGTAAGGGGGAGGGGGGAGATGTTTTCTTTCTGAGCCCAATTTTCCTTCATTTGTAAACTGTGGGCAGACACAGAGCTTACCCCAGAGGGCAGCTCTGAGATGCTTCACATGTAAGTTGTTTGTCGTCATGCCTGACCCATGTGCACCGAAGAAACACCAGCTGTCCCCCTCCTCCTGTGTTTGCCCCTTTCTTCTGCATTATTGTTCAACCTTCCATGATGATTTTTTAAAGCCTTCTGGTATATGTACTATTTTCCCTTTTCGATGCTAGAGATGTGTAATTTTTAACCTGGAAAATACACGATTATTTTGTGTGTTCTAGGTTTCAATAGATGTCATTTTTTTCCTTCATTTTTAAGCAAAACTTGGTATTACTGAACCAAAGTTTGTAAGTCTGACTCTTCAAAAGGCCAAAACCCAAAACATCAAGTTTTGAGGAAGGAAAGGTTTATTGGTTGAGAAAGCTCCGAGAAGATGGGAGACCTGGTGGTGCCTTGTGTCCGTCTTTGCTTTCTGCTAGGTTAAGGGTTTTTAAGGGGTTGGGAGAACAGGTATATAGAAGTATTGGTGGGCCGGAATTTTAATTGGAGGACCTTAGAATTTGGCCATTTATGGTAAAGGGGCATCAACACCCAATTTTTCTAGAAAATGGAACCTTGGCTTCTGAAAAACTTCCCATGTTCAAGTTCCAGTTGTGTCCTGGTCCTTTGGTTCTGTGCAAGGAATGGTGTGGGGGGAGGCTTTGGTTCTGGGTACAGCTGGAGGTTGAAGTGTTTCTCCTCAGCACACGGCTCAGCTGTGTGACTTTTGGTTTTGGTCTGTTGTCTCTGAAAAACAACTCAGGATCTCCTTCAACCAGATAGGGACCTCCCTTGTCACCTCACCTCGCCCTGAGCTACTTTTTTTTTGTTTCCCTGGATGAAAAAAGTCCTCAAAGGGAAATGTTTTGCTGACGTGGAAGAGGTGAAAAAAAAAAAAACCAGCAGAAGTACTAAAAGCCATCAAAATTGACAAGTTCAAAAACCGTTGTGAGCAGTGGAAAAAACATCTTGATAGGTGTATTGTCTCAAATGGAGAGTGCTTTGAAGGTGAGTGAAGTTTAAACATGTAAGAATAAGTACACAATTATTTATAAATAAATTCTGGTTTTTTTTCTGCATTCCCCCTCACATAATGACTTTATTCACCTCACAGAAGAAAAATAAGGTCAGCATTATCTCTACTCTTCCAGTGAATAAATAAACTAAGAGAGGTTATGTAAGTTACCCCAAGGTACATGGCTTATAGCAGACAGAGTCAGGATTTGAAATCTCGGCCTTTTGAACCTAGCACAATATCGTATCCATTGCGCCAAAATGCCAAGAGGGACCGATATTACTTAACTTTGTCATTTGTAACTCTTGTGGAGTTGGTTACTTGTTTATGACAGAATCCAAACCTTTCCACAATTAAGGGTTAAGCTTAAGAGCCAATGGAAAAGACCCAAAGCATCACAGTGAATGTGTTGTCCCTTCACTCAGAGGTATCATTAGGACTCTAGAAAAGCCTATAATTTACCTGAGTTTTAATTCCGAATCAGACCCATGGACCATTTGTTCCTGGGTTCTTCCTCTTATGTGGAGATACTCTTGGACAGCAGGTGTCCTCCTTGCTGCCAATCTCAAATGTTAGGAATATCCTCTGAGTTTGTAGAGTTAATTCCGATGAGTAGGAGTTCTCTTATCTATGAAGACAGGCCATGCTTTTTCAGCGTGGATATCTCTAGTTCTGCTTCATGAGGTTGGTCACATCTTGGGGCAGCTGCAGTTAGAAAACTACTATTGAAGTTCTCAGTAATCCATTATATCTGTGTCATCCATGAACTTATTTCACAAGACTTACATTTTATTATTTTCACATTTTACTTCCAAAGTATTATCTACTTACACTGAGTGCATTGCTTTTGGCTGTTGAAAGTTTATTCATCACTGTTTTCATTTCAAAAGTCATCTCAGGCTTTTGAGATGAAAGCCTTCCTTGATCCTTTCATCTGACTCTATGCTTCCACCTGTCCCCTGCCAGAGACCACAAAATAACTGGAAGTGATCGCACAGGTCCTGAGTCATTTAACACTGTATACTGTGTAATTAGGATGCTTTAAGTTTGCAAGAAACAGACTACCCAACTAAAATTGATTTATACAGTAAAGTGTTAGCTAACTAAGTTCTGAGTTAACAGAAAGTTCCGGAATTGCTTAATTCAACTGCTTAACAGTTCTGGGCCTGGAGACTCGTTTCTGTGAATCTCTTGGTCTTTGAGATGAAGGCTGCAGTGCAAACAGCAGCCCCTCAGAGGACAGCGTTGAGGAGGGGAGAACAAGGTGCCTCCCTGTGCCTGGGTTCTTGTTTGTTTTAATCTGGGAAGCGAATATTTTCCAAGAGTTCTGTATTAGAAGTGGTCCATGTCTGTTTATTAACCAGAACTGGTTCACATGTCTGCTGTACACCAATGACTGGCAAAGGGGAATGGGATTATCAACAGTGGTTTAGATCAGTGAAAATTTAGATCAGTCGAAATGGATCCCTGAGGGCTGGGGGAAGGGCCCGTCTTTGCTGAGCACATTGCCATCTGCCTGGCTGCTGAATGAAATTGCAGTTCTGTTAGCAATCAAGGAGGAAATGGCTCTATTAAATAGAGTCAAGAATATTTGAATATATTGAATCTATATTCAGTAGATGAAATAATATTTGCCATAGCTTTGACCTAGCTATCTCTGCATTTCTCACAATGGCTGGTAAGATCATAACAAATGCTTATTGGACACAATCAATTCATTGATTTAATTTATCCAGGAAATATGTATTAAATATCTACTCTATGATAGGCAGTATTGTAAGGGTTAGCTATACAATGGTAAGTAAATTCAGATGGGATCCCTGCCATTATGAACATAATAGCTAAGCTTACTATGTGGGCAGCAGAGGGCTAAAATTCTTGTAATTAATCTTCAACCCTATAGGATAAATTCTATTAGAATCACAATTATTTCTGATGTGAAAACTGTGGCCCAACAAAGCTAGGTATCTTGGCAAAGGTGATAAAGGTAAGAATTAAGCCAAGTGTTGCTTGAATCCTTTTAAGCAATGCGTGGGTACATGGATGTGATAGAATTATCTTGCTTGTTGGAGTAATGAGCTCTCTGACCTTATTCTGATCCGCAGGGCATCTTCTATTATGTTCTCTCAGCCTTTCTTAAATTTCTAGAAGGTCTCAGGATTCAGGGGACAGGTCCATTTTCCTGCATGACGTTTTAGATGAAGATTCTCTCTTCTTACCCTGGGACTTTCCTACCTGAAGAGTAAGCTCTGACCTTGGAAGAACCCACTTGTAACCTGGGACAGTATAATGTAGTGGTCATTTTAACTCCACCTAGTTTTGAACTACCTTATGTTTACTACAACAAACAATTCTAGAAAAGAAATCACATGGCTTAGTGGCGAGCAACATCTAGACAACAGACATATTTTGGTTTACCTGCATGAGATCTTAAAATATTAAGTTACCCATGCTTTATCTGACCCTATGCCTCCACCCCGCCCCTGCCAAAGACAGACAAAAATGTAGCTCTTTCACATAAAGTGTTGACTTCTACCTAGCACTGAAAAACAGGGAGATTGGCAGCACTGGGGGTGCACGTCGGCAGGGCAACAATGGGCAGGAACTGAGTAGCTGCTGCCTGTTTTGGATGGGACCTGGGCTCTCCAGTTTGCCATGAAAACAAACACTCTTAAAGCTGATTGCTTTACTCATTTGAGGCAGGCTGGTTTCATGGATGTGAAACCTCTGTTCAGTTCTGTAGGGTCTTATGCTAAGAAGGGTCTCACACGTGGTTTAATGTCCTGTTGTCACTGTCTTAAATTTTTAAAGTTTTGTACAAGGGGCCCTAGATTTTAATTTTTCAACAGGCCCCATAAATTACGTAGCCAATTTTGCTGCCAGTTTCTTCTCATTTAGGGTTCAGAGTAAGGGAGCGGCAAGTGCTAGGCATGCTGTTCCCCAAGCAAAGGGCAGGAGGCTGCAGAGCTGCATGAACACCACAGAATACCTCTTACAGCCTCCAGCAGGAACCGGCACATGGCCACGCTCCAAGAGTCAAGCAAGCCCCATGGCCAAGACCAAGGTCATAGATGTGAGGAAGTGTGCTTCGCCCCAAGAACACACCTACCATCCCAGTCTAATTCTACCCTGGAGTTTATCACTCTTGAGGCAGTGACAAATTCCATTCCTGCCTGTCTGATATCCTGTCTAGAGCCAGGGTTCAAGGTCGAGTTGGAGAGAGTGCCTACTTGGAATGTCATAGAATCTGTAAGATGAGAACAAATATCAGGTAATCAGTTTACCTATAGTTAACAGTTTAGTCTTAACAAGGTACGAAACCAAATACACTTGCTATATTTTTGTCTAAAATTTTTTTCTTGTTCAAGTTAAAAAGCAATTTGAATCTTAATCAAATTGTGCCTTGAGTCATTTTACCGTGTTTAAGTATTAATTTGTCTTCATCATGGTTGTAGGTTTTTTCCACTTGTTTTTTTTCCAAGCAAAGATTATAAGATTAAATAAATCAATAGATTATTTAGCTTTAATATTAAGATTTTTTTTGGTAGGACATTACTTCTCCCTGATTAATTGAGTGTTTAATTCTCCTGCGACTCAGAGATGCTTCCATCATGACATATCACCCATTTGCAATGTCAGAATCTAATTTCAGGCTTCATCATTATGACTGAGGTGAGGATTGTGGCTTCATGAATCTTTATAAAAAGAACACACAGAGACTTTTAGAATGCTGTGCCTGTTGAGGAGGAATTCTTTTTGACACTCCCCAGAATTCCCTTTGTTTTGGAGAACTCTGTAGTTCACACAGAAGACCCGTACCTAAATCTGCGTTGTGACTGCAGCGCTGTCTGTCTCTAAGTTCAGACTCAGGCACGGTGGCTCAGCCATGCACCTGAGTGCTCCGACCACAGACGACAGCTGGTACTGATGGGGCCCGGGCCGAGGAAGAAAGTGGCACAGGAGCACTAGGAGTGCTGCATCAAAAACCCAGTTAAAAATTTGTACTGAACTGTAATTACCATGTCAATATTCAGCTCCTGAAATTGTACCTGCTGGTAATCTTTGTCATCAGATCTGGAAGAAGTAATTATGAAAGCCCTGATGGCCTTCGTTGGTATCACAGCATCATGTTTTCAAAGGATCTATACATCTGCCCTCTCCTGTGCTCATTACAATAACCAGGGGCCTAAGGCAGTCCCAGAATTAGTACTATGCTAATTTACATGTAAGGAAATGGAAATCTAGGGGTCACACAGCACGCAGGCTTCAAAGAAGAAGAGAGGTAGGTTTCCTGAATTCGGGACCATTGCTTGGGTGTTTGTGGGCTCTAAGTTAGCCCTAGCAGAAACTACAGAATTCATCCATGGCTGATCTTTCTGCAGCCAGCTCAGCTAAGTGTGCAGGTTTCAGATGTAGAGAGACCTGGGTTTGACTCCCCTTCTGCCACTTACTAGATGGGAGACCTTGGAGAAGTTACACAAACTACCTCAGTTTCCTTAATCAAATGGACTAATAATACATGGTTGAGGAGTTACTGAGATTACATGAAATGTAGCATGGGAAATATTTAGCATGGCCCCTAGAGCACACTATTTATGAAGATTGTGGAATAACCTTCCTACATAATTTTGAACAGTTTGAGGGGGGAAAAAGGAAAACTAGAGACCAAAATATTACTTTATTTACTGACAGAGGCCTGGGTGGATTACCTATAGCTTTAGGTCTTATTGCCAAATGGACTTGCTGGTAAGCAAGCTCAGAACTGGTCCCCAGTCGTGGTAATGCTTGTCCAAGGCAGGCCCCTTCCCAAAGCAGCTGCCCACACCAGGGATGAGTGGAGGAGCAGAGGAGAACGTGGCTCCCCAAGTAGGGAAATAAAAAGCTAGATGGAATGTTCTTAGTTACTCTAGCCAGATGTGTCCATCAGAAAAATCTCTCCACTGTCCTGGAAACAAAATGAAGGAGCAGAGACAGGCCAGGGGTAATACCAACTGAGATCCAGTCTTGAGAAATGAGAATCAGGAGTTAGGGAATATTCACCACTAACATTTTCTCAATAAATCTTAGCTGTTATTGTTACTGTAGTTCAAGTGGGAATTTTTTAAAATTAAGAAATAATTGTTTCTATTAAAGAAATACATGAAAATGGTTAAATGAAGTCAAATGCTCCCAAAAGTCTAAGTGAAAACTAAAGAGGCTCTGTCTCTCCCTAATCTCAACTGTCCTTGATTGATTTGGCTGAGTATAGACTTATCAGTTGAAAATAACTTTCTTCTCAGAATCTAAGTCTTGGTTCTACTGTTTTGTTTTGCTTTTATTCCTTTTATCCATCCTTCTTTCCTGCCAAGCATCTTGAATTTGATGGGCACAAAACCAAAATCAAACTCCATCAGAAATCCCATTCCCATTCCCTCCAACGTCAGAACATATCTTAAATCATGATTTTGTCACTATACCCAGCCCTCTGGTCCAAGTTACCATCATCCCTCAGCGACACTTCCTATTGGTCTTTCTGCTTCTGTATTTTTTTAATTGTAAAATATTTTAAACCATGTATGGCTTTGTACTTTTTACTAAATAAAAAGGATGAAGGTACATGCACAGACATATATTCCTATTAGTGATAGGGGAAATGCAAATTAAAACTGCTGAAAAGTACCATTTTCCACATGCACCAGATGTGACATTCTCACAAATTCTCAACACTGTCAGCCTTTTAAAATGTTGACAACATTTATTAAGGATGAACATGCATGTGCCCTTTGACCAAGCAGTTCCACTGACAGATAAATACCAAGGAAAATCTTCTACATATATATCAAGAGATTCCTAGAAATATGTTGCAGCCTTGTTTGTAATGGTGAAAAACTAAAGACAGAGTAGAAGGCCAGTCAGGAAAATGTATGCATTACCATCTTAGATTGGATTTCCCCCCAAAGCAGATCCCAAGACTAGAATTTAAGTGAAAGCACCAATTGGTGTGTGGAAAAGTGAAAGTAGAAGGATAAGCCAGTTCAAGGCCGGTGAATAGGTAACCATTGGGTAACAAGTTCAATCCTGCTGAGATATCTGGGAAATGGAGTGGGAGAAAACTGGACTACTTATCCCCTACTCATTCATCGTTGTTTGGGGGCTATTCCCAGGGTCATGAATTCCCCGCCCTGTGTATGGGCTAAACATACTTCAGCTGCTAGACGGAATCCTGGGTTTCTGCATTAAGAAACTGCTGGCACATACAGGACCAGTGAATGCTAAGCACCTAAAGCAGTTCCATATGTTTATGATCAAGTGGGAGATTTAAAAGTATGCTGAAACATCCATGACTAAAATGTCCCCAAAGTTATACAAAGGCCCAAATATTTCTTTGGGTTAGCATAATGAGGCTGCCTTTTAGATGTCATTAAAACACTCTTGCTGTCAGGCAGAGGGTACATGAACAAGCTAATTTGTGTCTAAGACATATCCCCAATCACATTGTAGATTTCCTGTAGAAGCAAAAGCAAGGCCTTATCTGTCTTCATATCACCCACAGTACCTTGCAGAGTCTTCATAATAATTGTTATACAGATTGCTCATCCAGTTATGAATTTCACAGCTTGCCGGGCACTTCTGTGTTGACGATCTCATTTGGTTTTCACCACTCCTGGGGTGGAGGGAGGGAGGAGAGGAAGAGGTCATTCACCTTATTTCACACCCGAGGATGTTGAAGCCCAGAGCAGCCGTGTGACTTGTCCAGCTAATGAAGCAGAATGGCAAAATTTGATTCTGGAACTGGAATGTAGGTCACTGATTCTTAATGCAGGGTTCCTTCCATTAATAAATTTTAAATTTTTTATCTGAATGGAACTGATTTCCTGGAACTGTTTGATTGAATATATATATCATCTTAGGAGTGCCAGCGTGGTCAGAAGACAGGGTAAATGCCTGAGACTTAGAGGGCATGGAGGCTTGCTCCTCTTAGGGTTTCTGCCGGCACCTCTGCCATGGCAGTGGGCATAAGGGGGCTGAGCCGAAAGGGAATCACACAGTGTCTGACGAGGCAGCGCCGAAGGTGGAGGCGAATGTGAGTGCTGTGAAAGGAGAAGACAAAGGGTCAGTAACATCTCTCATGGGGCCAGATCCCTGACCAGTCTCTCCAAAACCCAGAGCCATTAAGAAAGAGTGACTTAGCAATAGTAAGTCACTTTTTGCACAGGGCATCATTAATTAGAACCATATCCCTGTGTCACCAACCCGAATCATACCCTATAGCATAATGGAAAAGGAAAATATGGTAGGCAGACTAATGCTCCCTCTAATATGTCCACATGTTCTAATCCATGAAGTTATGCTTCCTCCCGTGGCAAAAGGAACTTCAAAGATGTGATTCGGGATCTTGGAATGGGGAGATTATCTCGGAGTACCTACCTGGGCCCAAGGTAATAATGATTGCATGAGTGAAAGGAGGCAGGAGAGCCATAGACGAATATGTTATAATAAAACTGATGGAACTGCTGGCTGCAGGCCAAGAGCCAGGCATGCAGGCTGCCTCTGGAAGCTGGACAAGGCAGGAAAACAAATTCTTTGCTGAACTCAACAAAGGGATGCAGCATTGCCTTCGCCTTGATTTTTAGCTGTGAGAGCCACATGTTAGAGGTAGATACTGTAAGATACTAAATTTGTGTGGCTTCACGTCATGAG
Organism: Micronycteris hirsuta; assembly: GCA_004026765.1. Taxonomy (NCBI): domain Eukaryota; kingdom Metazoa; phylum Chordata; class Mammalia; order Chiroptera; family Phyllostomidae; genus Micronycteris; species Micronycteris hirsuta. The sequence continues at coordinate 23 of PVJI01007387.1, read as the reverse complement.
GTGCTCAGTAATTTTTTTTTTTT